>JAHIAM010001963.1:0-41163 GCA_021605205.1 Aegilops longissima | reverse complement strand
AACTTATTAATTCAATGTACAATGCAAGTTCCTGATTTTGCTTGTTTCTAGTTTCAGAAAATCCATATCTATGAAAGTCCAAATACGATGCCATAGTTTTACCATTTTTCTGGCCAACGAAGGACCCTAGAAGCTTCAGGAGAAGTCAAGGGGATCAACGAGGCAGCCACATGGCCTGCTGGCGCAGCCAGGGCATGGTCGCGCCACCTGCCCATGTGGGCTCCCTAAGCCTCCTTTTGAATTAATTCATGGCCTATAAATTCACATAAATCCCAAAACCCTCGAAGCGAACCTGAGAAAATATCTCCACCATGAGCCTCTTACGAAGCAATCCCATCTGCAGCCCTATTCGGTGCTCTGCGGAGTGGGAAGCCACCATGGAGGCCTCTTCATCATCCTTGCTGCCTCCATGATGATGTGTGAGTTGTTATTTTAGGACCTATGGGTCGATGTCCTATTGTCCCTCTCTCCCTTTTGGATCTTCAATACATTGATCTCCTATGAGATCAACCCGCTTTAATTCTTGTGGTGTGTTTGTTGGGATTCGATGATTTGTGGATTTGTGATTAGATTGTTCATTGAATATAATTGAATCTTTTGAAGTTTCTTTGTTGTATGATTGAGTAGCTACGGATGCTTTCCGAGTTATTTGTCTTCTCTGGCCAAGATAGATCAAATGTTCTTTAGCGGGAGTGGTGCATAGTAGTGGGTTCAACCTCACAGTGCTCTTGCCCAGTGATAAAAGGGGCAAAACCACGTGATGTGTTGTTGCTACTAAGGATAAAACGACAGAGATTGATCTTATTGCTAGGTTTCTTTCTCTATGCATCATGTCATCTTGCTTATTGCTTTAGTTTGTTTTTTATTAAAATTGATACTTGGAGAGGCATGCTAGATAGCGGCCCTGGGGTGGAGTAATAGTAGTAGATGCAGTTCGATTATTGTCTCATTGTCACATACGTGATGCCTATACGAGATTATGCCATGAATGACCATAGTTATGAATGTTACTTATCTGTCAATAGACAAACAGTAATTTGCTTACCATGCCACTACTTGCATTCGAGAGAGAAGTCACTAGTGAACCTGTGGCGCATGGGCCCATTCTCCATTAATACTTAACAACCCACAAGTATAGTGGACCAACAATTGTCCTTTTGATAAGTAAGAGTGTTCAACCCAATGAGAAGCAGAAGGAGTAAATAAACGGTTTTCAGTAAGATATTCTCTGCAAGTGTTGTAAAGTAGTTGTGACATATAGTTTGATAGCAATATAATTTGTAGCAAGTAATAATTACCTAATGTAACAAGGTGCAACAAGGTGGCTCAATCATTTTTATTGCAAAGGACAAGCCGGAAGTATTTTTTATAGTGAGCAAAGCGTTCTCGTGAACATATGGAAATTTCATCTAGTTAATTTCATCAAGATTCATTGACTCACGTTCACTTCTTTGAAAAGTTATTATGTGGGTGAACCGGTGCTACGATATCATTCTCACTTGAACAAACAACCTACTTATGATTACCCCTCTCGCAAGCATCCACAACTACAATAAAAAATTATGACAAAACTAACCATAGCATTAAACATATGAATTCAAATCAGTCTCTTACGAATAGCGCATAAAATAGGGTTTAAACTTCTATCATGCTCGCAACCCATCATCTACTTACTAATCCCACGATGCCTTTCCCTAGGCCCAAGTATGGTAATGTGTCATGTAGTAGACATTCACACGACATCGACTAGAGGAAGAACGACATAACACACCATTAAAACATTAAAAAAATCCACATGATTACTTATAATAAGGCTTCTCCCATATCCTCAAGAACAAACGGAACTACCCACAAATCATACATGATCAGAAGAGAATAATTGATGATTAATAATCTGAACATATAATCTTCCACCAAGTAAAGAACTAGCATCAACTACAACATGTAATCAACACTACTGGGAACCGAAAGGTACCAATATGAGGTTTTAAGACAAAGATTGAATACAAGGGATGAACTAGGGTTTGGAGATGAGATGGTGATGGTGAAGATGTTGATGGAGATGAGTCCTCCCACAATGAGATGATCGTTGATGATGACGATGGCTTTGATTTCCCCCTCCCGGAGGAAAGTATCCCCGACGAAATTGCTTCGTCGGAGAGCAAAAGTGCTCCTGCCTAGGTTCCGCCTCAATACGGCGACACTTCATCCCGAAAGTCTTCTTCTGATTTTTTTTCTAGGGCAAATGTCTTCATATAGCAGAAGATGGGCCTCGGAGGCCTGTTGTGGGACCCACATGCGCACATGGTGCGCCCCGAGGGGGTGCAACATGATTTTATGGGTCCCTGATGGGTCCCCTCAAGTAGTCCAGTATTTTTATATATTCTATAATAAATCTCTATAAATTTTCAGGTCATTTGGAGCTCCGGAGAATAGCTATCTCTGTTGTAGCTCTTTTCAGTCCGAATTTCAGCTACCAAAGAATCTCCTGTTGTGATGGAACTTGAAATCTAAGTGATAAAAGGCATTAGAATTGCATCAAAAGGTGAAATAAACTTTAAAATAGTAGAAATAATAATAGAAAAACATGATGCAAAATGGATGTATCAGTACTTGTGTTACTCTACTTGCTCTCTTATTTACTTTTACTATTTTGTTGTTTGCCATATCACTATCTATCATTGTTTCCTTTTAACCTTGCAACTAGCAAGATTTAGGGATTAACAACCCCCTTTCCAAGTTGGGTGTTAACATTTTTTGTGTGCAGGTGCTATTTATCTTGCTAGCTTGTAGACGCCCAATGGTTCCATTAAACCTTGGTTTCTGCTGCTGTGCTACATCACCGTTCCTCTTCGAGGAAATCCAACAACTCCTACGGGAGTAGCAACCACAAATTTGCGCAAAATTGTAGCTTACATGCTCAACACATGCAATAAACAAACTCCCCATGTTGATCCCTTCGAAAGCAACACATCTCTCCGCCGGCTTGCCGTTGTCACGCATCACCATCAGATCGTCGTCAATGCCGCAGAAATTGGGGTCATCCATTGTAGTTGGGAGGTGAAGGCGCAAACAAAAGCAATGTATTCAAACCAACCTCGGCAAATTGCCCAAATCAAGCCTAAAAACAGTCCCCAAATAAAAAGTCTAGAACACTACAAACTAAAATGCACTGACCTTTGGGGCGTCATCGAAGGAGAAGACGTACTTGAGAGAGTCCTCGCTCGTCACGCCATCGTTCCAGGAAACCATGGCGGCGGGCAAAGGCGAGCGGCGGCGGCAGAGCAGAACAAAGAGAACATGGGAGAGAGAGAGAACAGAGTGAGCGAGAGAGAGAAAGTGCAGCCTGTCTCGCGCGAGCCGATCGGGTCGTTTTGACCAACGAACATTTAAGGCTGTCCGACCGAGCCGTTACCCCCATGTCACCAGATTTTAGGCCCCACTTGTCGAAAAACTGATCAAACAAGATTACCGCGGACATGGTGTTTTTTACAACAAAAATGTAAGGTGGTGATTTTCTACAAAACTAACTTTCAATGTGGTGTTCATAGAAAAATACAAGTGGGACAGTGCTGCTTTTTTTTAATTTGAATACAGCACAGACGCATATTCTCACGTACATGCATACACACTCGTCCACATGAACCCACTGAACGAATATTGTCAAAAAAACCTTAAATAAATCTAGAGAATGCAAGCACCAGTGATAATTATATCACTTAAACCATGATGTATTAATTTCATCACAAACAATCTAACCATCTAAACTACACTCCTACCGCTCAAAAAAAAATCTATACTACACTCCTGCTGCGTCATGATGTTTAGTTACATTTCAAGACATGGTGGACGGCGATTGGGCAAGTGAGGTGGCCTGGCCAAGGCTGTGCAGGCACCGGCAATTGCCATTTGGAACGCACGCGGCCTCCAGCCCACTCGAAGGGCTGCAGTGTCGGTACCGCGCGCCGACCTTGGCACTTGGCATGGCACCGTCACCTCTCCCGTGGCGGCAGCAGCGCTGCGCGCCCATCGCTCTCTGTCTGGCTGTGGTAGATCGGATGTGAGGACGTACTCAACGTAGCCTTTTTTTTTTTTTTTTTGCATGGTACTCAACGTAGCCTTATTGGGCAAGGAACGGAACGATACGGGAAAATTTATATACGTATAATAACAAACCGAACCGCACTGCCGTGTCAGTTTTAGTAGCTGGGAGGCGCCGGCCTAGCTAGCTAGCCAGCCAAGTGGATGAAGCCGTTTTCTGGGCATTGTGCTGTTGCAGCAGAGAGGATGAAGCCGTTTTCTGCAGACGGAAATGAGCGAGCGAAAGTGGCAGGCTGGATTTCGAGATTGCGGTGCGGACATTGTGCTTGGAGTCCACGAGCGAGACGATGGAAGGGAGAGCGAGCACGCACGGCGGCAAAGGGGACAACGGTGGGCTGACGCGACCGGCCGGCAACTTGCCAGTCCATCGCTGGGCTCCGTTGCAACTGACTCGATATATCCAGAGACTTTAACAGATCAATGATAATACTAGTAGTCTACTTAATTCGATCTGCCTTCCGATATTTATCCATTGTGTTATTTCCTCTATGTCAATAACTGGAATTCGGTTATTTTTAGCACTCAGTATGATTTTGGCTCTTCTGACCGGATTTCTGTCCACTTTCCTTTCGTCAAAGTGGTGACTATGGAGTAAGATAGAGCAGCCAGCATTATCCTGACTTGTTCTTGGTCTAAGAGTGCGTCGGGTCAATGGTTTAGGTGACATACGTACATACACATCGAGCGGGAACAAGTATGTAATCTCCTCTGAATCTTGCGGCCCGTGACGGGAGGTTCAGACTTTTTCCGACAGATCTCATCTCTTGGCCTTTTTTTTTGAAAAAATATCTCATCTCTTGGCCTTTAAAAAAAATCTCATCTCTTGGCCTAATAATCGTATAAAGACAGAGCCCCAATAAGAGCGACGTTAATTGCGCTAGCTACATGGATCAAGTAACGAGGCTCGAAGAACATCATGCCAAATTGCACGACGTTGCGCCAATTATATGGCCGGCCGGCCGCTTTGATCATTCAGTACTCGACGTCTCGACCGTCCTTGTTAGCAGGTAAAACAAAATGGCGAGTAGTAAATTCAACGCGCGCGTGCTCGGCGGTAATCTCCGGGCACCGCCGTGGTACTGCCATGCCGCCGAAAGCGCCCGTGCGGCGCGGCGCCGCCGTACGGAGAGCCCGGCCGGCCGCCACATGCCATGGCCTCATGACCCAGAACGATCGGCGGATAAATTAACTGGGAAAAGGACGCGCGGGTAGGCAGAACAATGCATCAACCTCGGGATCGATCATGCGCGCCTAATTAATTTGGGTAATCACAAACAGCGTTTACATCGACGACGGTCAGGTCAATGATTTGCTCGGAGCGGATTGGTAGGGTGCTGATGCTATCGCTGATGGGATCAAAGCGGCAGGCATGGATCGAATATGGCTAGCACCGTATGTTTAGTTTAACGCAGTGTTTAGGTCATCAGGGACTCTTGGTAAGTAGAACGTGATTAGACGCGTGACAGGGATGTCATGCCCGTGCGTTGCTGGGTTAATTTACCGGGAGTATCTAGAACTCATCTAGATGAGACGTAATTTGGTCTCATTCATCTGAAAAACAAAAATGGATACAACCTGCGTTAGCACACACGCATCTTATAGCATTACATCTAATGGCTATAAAAGATGAATGAGATCAAATTAAATCTCATCTAGATGAGTTTTAGCAAAACTGTAATTTACCTACTAGCCTGGAGTTTTCCCGATCGGGTTGATCATTTTCGTTTGTCAAGGGGGGAAGGGAGGCATCTCCTCTTTTTCGAGTTGATCGAGCCATAGTCTTAGAGTAGAATGCCAGACTGATCGTTCGACGCACGACGAGCCGCGATGCGTAGGTGGGCTCGCCGTCTTTTTTTCGCGTAAAACAAAATGGCTCCCTAATAACATAACACGTGTCAACCAAGCCCCAATAATTAATCTGCACTTTTCTCTTTCTTCTCGGCAGCTAGCTGGTAGTAGATGCATGTATACGGCAACACTCACTAGTAGAAAACAGGGCTTTCGTTCGGGCCTGGTCAGCCCATAAGTCTCGGTTCTGCATGAACCGGGACCCATGTGGTGCATTAGTCCTGGTTCGTGAGCCAGGGGCGGCCGGGGCCTCGTGGGCATTGGTCCCGGTTCGTTTCGACCCATTTGTTCCGATTCTAGGCACGAACCCGGACCAATGAGCCTCGCTCCTGGTCCACATTGGTCCCGATTTGTGGCTCGAACCAGGACAGAAGGGGGAGCTTTAGTCCTGGTTCCTGCCACGAACCGGGACAAATGAGTTGCCTATATATACCCATCGCCGCACCAGAGCACTTCACCGTGCTCTGTTTTTTGCTGGCCGGCGAGGGGGAAGGGCATTGGGTGCTCCAGCTCACCTCCTATGCACATGAGGTGTTCGATGAAATGACCGAGCCACACTAGTTAAGCTTTCTTCTCTCGCTCGACCTCCGAGCTCCATTTTTCCCGAGATTTGTCTAGGTTTATATTAGCGGTCCGTCACGTCCGTCCCCATCTTCACCGCCGTCAATCGCCTGCGCCGATCTCGTCGCCCGGCACCACCGTGGTGAGCCTCTTGTTCTTATCTTCTTTCCGAAAGAAAACAACTCTTACTTCAGATAGATACTTGTCTAATTTTCTTACGCTTATTATTCCTTGTTATTATATAGTGCGATGGTTTTGGTATCCGCCCTGCGGCCCTCGTCCATCTATGATTCGGATGTGGTATATATTATCTTTTATAAATATTTGGTTCATTTATTGTTTATGACAATTATGCCGACCAACGTGATATAGATTTTATTTATCTAGGAGGTGGTTGAACCGGAAATTCCAACCGACCCTATTGTCCGGAGGTTAAATTTAGTTGAAGAAGAAAACAATTACTTGAAGGAAAAATAAAAAATTGAGGAGGAGAAGATGATATTGGAGTAGCATGTTATGGATGTCGCCGATGATCACAAGATCAAGATGGATGCAATGCGGTTGAAGATTAGAAAGATTAGAAAATATGCCATTCATACCGAGGCTTGGTATCATTATGCAGTTGGATCAATTGTTACCTTGGTTGCGATTATGATCGATTTGTTGTTGCATTGAAATGTTTTACATAATTTCAATGTATGGTTTAATTAGATGCTCTGAGAGCTATATGTTGTTCAATGAGAACTATGTATGTACTTTAGTTTTAATGTGATGATGAACTTCTATTAATTTGGTCACTTATCAATTTCAGGGTCTTATAGTTCAAAATAATCAGTAAATGCATGAAAAATAACAATGAAGTCAGAAAGGGTTCAAAATTGATGATGTGGCTTTGAATGGTGCATTTTGAACACAGAAAAGGTCTGGAGTTCAAATAAGTTCAAAAAAATAAAATCCCTTTGTAACAGACGAGTTTCCGTATGAAACCCTGATAGTTCGAAAGAGATTGTCCGTTTTGTACACGAAGTGCATCTAGTTTTTGCCGTAACCCTCTCTACTTTCTTGCACATGCTATGTGGATGAAATGATGATACCATGCCAACTTTCAACCTTTTCAGAGTTCATTTGAAATGCTTTTCAATTCCAGGGTCTTATAGCTGAAGATAATCAGTAAATGCATGAAAAATAACAAATGAAGTCGGAAAGGTTGAAAATTGATGATGTGGCTTTGAATGGTGCATTTTTAACACGGAAAAACTATGGAGTCCAAATAAGTTCAAAAAACGAAATCCCTTTGTAACAGACGAGTTTCCGAATGAAACCCTGAACTTCGAACTTCGAAAGAGATTGTCCGTTTTGAACACGAAGTGCATCCAGTTTTTGCCGTAACCCTCTCTACTTTCTCGCACATGCTATGTGGATGAAATGATGATACCATGCCAACTTTCAACCTTTTCAGAGTTCATTTGAAATACTTCTCAATTTCAGAGTCTTGTAGCTCAAAATAATCAGTAACTGCATGAAAAATAACAAATGAAGTCATAAAGGGTTGAAAATTGATGATGTAGCTATGAATGGTACATTTTGAACACAGAAAAATTATGAAGCTCAAATAAGTTCAAAAAAATGAAATCCCTTCATTACAAACAAGTTTCCGTATGAAACCCTGATACTTCGAAAGAGATTGTCCGTTTTGCACACGAAGTGCATCTAGTTTTTGCCGTAACCCTCTCTACTTTCTTGCACATGCTATGTGGATGAAATGATGATACCATGCCAACTTTCAACCTTTTCAGAGTTCATTTGAAATGCTTTTCAATTTCAGGGTCTTATAGCTCACGATAAAAAGTAAATGCATGAAAAATAACAAATGAAGTCGGAAAGGTTGAAAATTAATGATGTGGCTTTGAATGGTGCATTTTGAACACGGAAAAACTATGGAGTCCAAATAAGTTCAAAATAACGAAATCCCTTTATAACAGACGAATTTCAGGGTCTTATAGCTCAAAATAATCATAAAATAAAATAAATAATATAAGCAAAAATAATTTTCATAAACAATTTTTTGTTACAAACTTTAATAGCAAAAAGAATTATCATAAAATAAAATAAATAAGTAATTAGAAATAAAATAATATAAACTTTAATAAAATATATAAGTAGAAACAAAATAAAATAAACTTTAATAACACAAATAAAATTTATGAAACTAAAATTATCAAAGTATTTTCTGTTCAAAACATTATAAGCAACCTCTAGTATTATTGAAACTAAAATTATATAAAACTGATGCAACTAAAATTATCAAAGTATTTTCTGTTCAAAATCATTAACATCAATTTTTTTTTCATAAATAACTTTTTTTTAGAAACTTTAATAGCAAAAAGAATTATCATAAAATAAAATAAATAAGTAATTAGAAACAAAATAAAATAAAACAAATAAGTATTTTGTTGTAAGTAGAAACAAAACAAAATAAATAAAGCAAAAAAGAAAACAAAAAACTGGTGAAAAATAAAAAATTCGCCACCTACTGGGCCACCACGGCCTGAATACGACTAGAAACCGATCCATGGGGCAGGATTCAGGCCCAGTAGGCCCATCGGGCATAACAGTCACAATTAGGCCCGTAAGCCTGCAATGGAGAGGAGCTCGAGAGGGGTGCGGCAGTGGGGCTTATAAACCACTCCTCGCCCCTCTCAACTAGTGAGGTGGGACTAAACTCCCACCACCACGCCGCTGTGCAAGGCCTTTGGTCCCGGTTGGTGGCACCAACCGAGACTAAAGGGGTGCATTGGTACCGGTTCATGGCACCAACTGGGACCAATGCCCCCCTTTAGTCCCAGTTGGTGCCACCAAGCGTGGGCTGCTGAAAAGAGGCCTTTGGTCCCGGTTGGTGGCACCAACTGGGACTAATGGGGGCATTGGTCCCGGTTGGTGCCACGAACTGGTACCAATGCCCTGGGTATATAAGAAAACACTTAGCAGTTTCGACGAAATCCATCACTTCTTCTCCCCCGACACGCCCCTGCTCTTCCTCGCCGTCGTCGCTCGACGCCCCTGCTCCACCTTGCCATCGCCGCCGCCACCGATGCCGTCAGGCTGCTCAACGTCGTCGTCGTCGCCGCCACCGACGCCGTCAGGCTGCTCAACGTCGTCGCCGCCCACGACGCCCTCTACCCCGACGACGCCGCCGACCTCGCGCCCTGCTGCCCCTACGCCCCGCCACCGTGCCTCCGCCGCCTGTGAGCACCAGCTGCTCCGCACCCTCCTCTCCCGCGCCCGGTGCCCTGCCTGCCTCGATGGCGCGGCGCCGCCCCTCCGCCGTGCCCCTATTTTTAGATGTTTTACATGTTTTTTTAGATTATTTTAGTTTATGTTTTGTTTAGTTTTAAGATTAGGAAAATTTCAGATGTGTAGTTATATTTATTTAGATGTGTAGTTAATTTAAATGTTGTAATTTGTTTATAAAATTGTGCACTTTTGTATAGAAACTTTTTTCATATGTACGAAAATGAAGAGTGAAAACGAAAACAAACATATAAGAAAAAACAAAGGAAAAAATGGAGAAGGAAAAGAAAACCGCCTGCCCGCCACTACCGATTTTCATAAAGTGTTTCCACCGAGTCCACGCCGCACCGATCGAGCACCAGCAGCTGAAGCAAGTCTTTTTAAGGTAGTTCTTTGTTAAAGTGAGGGGGACGCCGACATTACATGAGCGGGGGGCGCCGGACATGACATGAGGGGGACGCTGGAAAAATAAGAATAGGAAGAAGAAAAAATAAAGAGGAGAAGAAGAAGGAATAGAGGAGTGGAAATCTATTTTTTCTTCTACTCCTCTATTCCTTCTTCTTCTACTCTTTTTTTTTCTTCTTCTTTTTTATCAAGAATGAGGGTGTCGAGGATCGTCGAGCAGTCGGGGGGCGAGGGTCGAGGGGTCACCGATGGGTCGAGGGTCATCGAGGGTTCGAGGGGCGAGGGTCGTCGAGGGGTCGAAGAACGCCGAGGGGTTTTGTTGAATCCTTTGACACTAGCTAGACAAACGTGAAGCGTTGCCGAGGCCACCCCAAACCCGGGAGAAGCTAGGTCTACGTTTGCCACTAATATATCCACCTGCTTCATGTTTAGAGAAGTGTATATATGTATGTATGTTCTCTGTGTATATATGTTCATATATGCAAAAGTTAGATTTTTAGAAAAGTGAGCACCCCTCTCGACCGTGATAACTTATACCTCGGGAGCACCTCCCCCGGCCCTCTCGCTCGACCAAAACTCTCGAGGACAACCAAACCCTAGAAAAAAACGATGTCGGTCTCCTACCCCCTCCCGCCGCGCCCCTACCCGAAAAACTCTCTCGAGGCCACCCAAATTTACCAAGTTAAAAGAGCATTGTCGTCGAGGCCACCCCAAACCCTTGAAGCGTTGTCGAGGCCACCCCAAACCCTAAAGAAGCAGCATCGAGGCCACTAATACGATTCCTTATTGTGATTAGCTAGCTAGTTATACGTTTTCCACTAATATATCCATCTGTCATGTTTGAATAATAATTGTCATGCTGTAAATATTTGCAGAAACTATGGAGCACCCCCGAGACGAAGCAACAAAAGCGGTGTTGGGGGACATAATCGCACAAGGAAGTGATGCCGTCTTTGAAGGAAATATGCCCTAGAGGCAATAATAAAGTTATTATTTATTTCCTTATTTCATGATAAATGTTTATTATTCATGCTAGAATTGTATTAACCCGAAACATAATACTTGTGTGAATACATAGACAAACAGAGTGTCACTAGTATGCCTCTACTTGACTAGCTCGTTGATCAAAGATGGTTATGTTTCCTAGCCATTGACATGAGTTGTCATTTGATTAACGGGATCACATCATTAGGAGAATGATGTGATTGACTTGACCCATTCCGTTAGCTTAGCACTCGATCGTTTAGTATGTTGCTATTGCTTTCTTCATGACTTATACATGTTCCTATGACTATGAGATTATGCAACTCCCGTTTACCGGTAATGATATTGAACTAGGTATTGAGATACCGACGATCGAATCTCGTGCAAGTAACATACCGATGACAAAGGGAACAACGTATGTTGTTATGCTGTTTGACCAATAAAGATCTTCATAGAATATGCGGGAGCCAATATGAGCATCCAGGTTACGCTATTGGTTATTGACCGGAGACGTGTCTCGGTCATGTCTACATAGTTCTCGAACCCGTAGGGTCCGCACGTTTAAAGTTTCGATGATGGTTATATTATGAGTTTATGAGTTTTGATGTACGGAAGGTTTTTCGGAGTCCTGGATGTGCTCACGGACATGACGAGGAGTATCGAAATGATCGAGACATGAAGATTGATATATTGGACGACTATATTCGGACACCGGAATGGTTCCGGAGGTTATGGGATATATACCGGAGTACCGGGGGGTTACCGGACCCCCCCCCCCCCCCGAAGGCTATTGGGCCTCATGGGCCCAATTGGTGGAAGAGGAGAGGCGGCCAAGGGACAGCCGCGCGCCCCTCCCCCCTAGGTCCGAATTGGACAAGGAGGGGGGGCAGCGCCCCCCTTCCCTTTCCTCTCTCTTTCCTTCCCTCTCCACTCTTAATCCAACAAGGAAAAGGGAGCGAGTCCTGGGAGTAGGACTCCTCCTGGTGCGCCCCTCCTGGACGGCCGCACCTCCCCCCTTGCTCCTTTATATACGGGGGCAGGGGGCACCCTAGAGACACAAAAATTGATCGTTTGATCTTTAACCCGTGTCGCGTGCCCCCTCCACCATAGTCCACCTCGATATATCAGTGGCGGTGCTTAGGCGAAGCCTGCGTCGGTAGAACATCATCATCGCTACCACGCCATGCTGACAAAACTCTCCTCAACACTCGACCGGATCGGAGTTCGAGGGACGCCATCGAGCTGAACGTGTGCTGAACTCGGAGGTGCCGTATGCTCGTACTTGATCGGTCGGATCGTGTAGACGTACGACTACATCAACTGTGTTGTGCTAACGCTTCCGCTCTCGGTCTATGAGGGTACGTGGACAACACCCTCCCCTCTCGTTGCTATGCATCACCATGATCTTGCGTGTGCGTAGGAATTTTTTTTAAATTACTACGTTCCCCAACAGTTTTGTCGTTTCTCAATGACACCAATGGTCTGGAAGGACAGGGTGAAGAAGCAGGCTATGATTATGATGGCTCCGGTGTCCCAATGCCGGTGCAGGAAGGAGACCTTGATGACGGCTCTGGTGACCCAATGCCGGTGCAAGAAGGAGACCGTGATGACGGCTCCGGTGACCGAACCGAGTCCGGCCAGGTATATATATTAGTTAAGCCTGTGCTGACTAGCTAATTGATGCATTCAATGTTTTGGTATATGTACACATATTAATTAACTCTCGTCTTTCGTCTTTTTTCTAGCCCTCCGGATCGAGCACAACTTCGGTAAAGTGACGAGGCCCGAAGAAAAAGTTGCGCTCGGATGAAAGGTTTGAACCCATCCGGACAAAGGAAGCATTTGCTGCTCAGTGCGGGGTTCTTGTTAGGGACAAGATCCCGATCAGTATCTACCAATGGTTAAAGCCTAAGAATGAAGACCCTGAGGTGTCTTATGTCGACGATATGCAGAAAGATGATCTTTGGACCGCGCTGAAGGCAAATTTCACCCTACCGCCAGAGGAGGATCCGGAGAAGCCAGTTAAAGAGCAATTGATCAAGTCTCGTGCTCTTAAGAAGATAGCAGAACTATTCACGAGGTGGAAGAATGAGCTGAAAACATCGTTTGTCGACAAAGAAAAGACACCAGAATTCACCGGCTGGTATGTGAAGATCAGAGATCACTGGCCCGCATTTGTGGCCCACAAGACCTCGGACAAGAGTAAGAAGATGTCAGCAACAAACAAGAAAAATGATGCGAAGAAGAAGCATCACCATCACACGGGTTCAGGTGGCTAACTAAAAGCCCGACCGTTGTGGGCCAAGGCTAAGAATGACCTGATTGATAAAGGGGTCGAACCAGAGACATGTTGGAGAACGTAGTAATTTCAAAAAATTTCCTACGCACACGCAAGATCATGGTGATGGCATAGCAACGAGAGGGGAGAGTGTATGTCCACGTACCCTCGTAGACCGTAAGCGGAACCGTTATAACAACGCGGTTGATGTAGTCGTACGTCTTCACGATTCGACCGATCCAAGTACCGAACGCACGGCACCAACGAAGTTCAGACACGCTCAGCTCGATGACGATCCCCGGCTCCGATCCAGAAAGCGTCGGGGATGAGTTCCACAAGACGACGGCGTGGTGACGATGATGATGCTCCACCGGCGCAGGGCTTCGCCTAAGCTCATGACGATATGACTCTATCGGCGCGGGGCTTCGCCTAAGCTCCGCGACGATATGACCAAGTGGAATATGGTGGAGGGGGCACCGCACACGGCTAAGGAACGATCCGTAGATCAACTTGTGTGTCCATGGGGTGCCCCTGCCCCGTATATAAAGGAGGGAGGGAGGAGGAGGCCGCCCTAGGAGGGCGCGCCATGGGGAGTCCTACTCCCACCGGGAGTAGGATTCCCCTTCCTAGTCCAACTAGGAGTCCTTCCATGTATTAGGAGTAGGAGACAAGGAAGGGAAGAGAGAGGGAAGGAAGGAGGGGTGCGGCCTCCCCTAGTCCAATTCGGACTAGGCCATGGGGCGCGCGCCTGCCCTAGGCAGCCCCCTCTCTTTCCCGCAGGCCCAATAAGGCCCAATACTTCTCCCGGCGAATTCCGTAACTCTCCTGACTCAAAATACCCAATCATTCGAACCTTTCTGAACTCCGAATATAGTCTTCCAATATATCGATCTTTACGTCTCGACCATTTCGAGACTCCTCGTCATGTCCCCGGTCTCATCCGGGACTCCGAACTCCTTCGGTACATCAAAACTCATAAACTCATAATATAACTGTCATCGAAACCTTAAGCGTGCGGACCCTACGGGTTCGAGAACTATGTAGACATGACCTAGAACTATTCTCGGTCAATAACCAATAGCGGGACCTGGATGCCCATATTGGCTCCTACATATTCTACGAAGATCTTTATCGGTCAAACCGCATAACAACATACTTTCTTCCCTTTGTCATCGGTATGTTACTTGCCCGAGATTCGATCATCGGTATCCAATACCTAGTTCAATCTCGTTACCGGCAAGTCTCTTTACTCGTTACGTAATGCATCATTCCGTAACTAACTCATTAGCTACATTGCTTGCAAGGCTTATAGTGATATGCATTACCGAGAGGGCCCAGAGATACCTCTCGGACAATCGGAGTGACAAAACCTAATCTCAAAATACGCCAACCCAACATGTACCTTTGGAGACACCTGTAGTACTCCTTTATAATCACCCGATTACGCCAGGACGCTTGGTAGCACCAAAAGTGTTCCTCCGTAAACGGAGTTGCATAATCTCATAGTTACAGGAACATGTATAAGTCATGAAGAAAGCAATAGCAATATACTAAACGATCAAGTGCTAGGCTAATGGAATGGGTCATGTCAATCAGATCATTCACCTAATGATGTGATCCCGTTAATCAAATAACAACTCTTTGTCCATGGTTAGGAAACATAACCATCTTTGATTAACGAGCTAGTCAAGTAGAGGCATACTAGTGACTTTCTGTTTGTCTATGTATTCACACATGTATCATGTTTCCGGTTAATACAATTCTAGCATGAATAATAAACATTTATCATGAAATAAGGAAATAATTAATAACTTTATTATTGCCTCTAGGGCATATTTCCTTCAGTCTCCCACTTGCACTAGATTCAATAATCTAGTTCACATCGCCATGTGATTTAACAGCAATAGTTCACATCACCATGTGATTAACACCCATAGTTCACATCGATATGTGATCAACACCCAAAGGGTTTACTAGAGTCAGTAATCTAGTTCACATCGCTATGTGATTAACACCCAAAGAGTACTAAAGTGTGATCATGTTTTGCTTGTGAGATAATTTTAGTCAACGGGTCTTTCACATTCAGATCCGTTATGTATTTTGCAATTTTCTATGTCTACAATGCTCTGCACGGAGCTACTCTAGCTAATTGCTCCCACTTTCAATATGTATCTAGATCGAGACTTAGAGTCATCGAGATCGGTGTCAAAACTTGCATCGACGTAACCCTTTGCGATGAACCTTTTTTCACTTCCATAATCGAGAAACATATCCTTATTCCACTAAGGATAATTTTGACCGCTGTCCAGTGATCTACTCCTAGATCACTATTGTACTCCTTGCCAAACTCAGGTAGGGTATACAATAGATCTGGTACACAGCATGGCATACTTTATAGAACCTATGGCCAAGGCATAGGGAATGACTTTCATTCTCTTTCTATCTTCTGCCGTGGTCGGGTTTTGAGTCTTACTCAATTTCACACCTTGTAACACAGGCAAGAACTCTTTCTTTGACTGTTCCATTTGAACTACTTCAAAATCTTGTCAAGGTATGTACTCATTGAAAAAACTTATCAAGCGTCTTGATCTATCTCTATAGATCTTGATGCTCAATATGTAAGCAGCTTCACCGAGGTCCTTCTTTGAAAAACTCCTTTCAAATACTCCTTTATGCTTTGCAGAATAATTCTACGTTATTTCCGATCAATAATATGCCATTCACATATACTTATCAGAAATGCTGTAGTGCTCCCACTCACTTTCTTGTA
Organism: Aegilops longissima; assembly: GCA_021605205.1. Classification (NCBI taxonomy): domain Eukaryota; kingdom Viridiplantae; phylum Streptophyta; class Magnoliopsida; order Poales; family Poaceae; genus Aegilops; species Aegilops longissima. Next base: position 24,925 of record JAHIAM010001963.1, on the reverse strand, counting down.
AATACAGGCCTCACCGCAAGTCTGTATAAAACTATATGCTATGATCAACTTATCAAAGCGTGTATTCCAACTCTGAGATGCTTGCACCAGTCCATAGATGGATCGCTGGAGCTTGCATATTTTGTTAGCACCTCTAGGATTGACAAAATCTTCTGGTTGCATCATATACAACTCTTCTTTAAGAAAACCATTAAGTAATGCAGTTTTGACATCCATTTGCCAGATTTCATAAAATGTGGCAATTGCTAACATGATTCGGACAGACTTTTAAGCATCGATACGAGTGAGAAAATCTCATTGTATTCAACATCTTGAACTTTGTCAAAAACCTTTTTCGACAAGTCTAGTTTTGTAGATAGTAACACTACTATCAGCATCTGTCTTCCTCTTGAAGATCCATTTATTTTCTATGGCTTGCCGATCATTGGGCAAGTCATCCAAAGTCCATACTTTGTTCTCATACATGGATCCTATCTCAGATTTCATGGCCTCAAGCCATTTTGCGGAATCTGGGCTCATCATCGCTTCCTCATAGTTCGTAGGTTCATCATGGTCTAGTAACATGACTTCCAGAACATGATTACCGTACCACTCTGGTGCGGATCTTACTCTGGAAGACCTACGAGGTTTGGTAGCAACTTGATCTGAAGTTTTATGATCATCATCATTAACTTCCTCACTAATTGGTGCAGGAATCACTGGAACTAATTTCTGTGATAAACTACTTTCCAATACGGGAGAAGGTACAATTACCTCATCAAGTTCTACTTTCCTCCCACTCACTTCTTTCGAGAGAAACTCCTTTTCTAGAAAGGATCCATTCTTGGCAACGAATGTCTTGCCTTTCGGATCGTGATAGAAGGTCTACCCAACATTTTGGGTATCCTATGAAGACGCACTTTTCCGATTTGGGTTCAAGCTTATCATGTTGAAACTTTTTCACATAAGCATCGCAACCCAAACTTTAAGAAACGACAACTTTGGTTTCTTGCTAAACCATAGTTCATACGGTGTCGTCTCAACGGATTTATATGGTGCCCTTTTTAACGTGAATGCAGCTGTCTCTAATGCATAACCCCAAAACGATAGTGGTAAATCGGTAAGAGACATCATAGATCGCACCATATCTAATAAAGTACGGTTATGACGCTCGGACACACCATTACGCTGTGGTGTTCGGGTGGCGTGAGTTGCTAAACTATTCCGCATTGTTTCAAATGTAGACCAAACTCAGAACTCAAATATTATCCTCCACGATCAGATCGTAGAAATTTTATTTTCTTGTTACGATGATTTTCAACTTCACTCTGAAATTCTTTGAACTTTTCAAACGTTTCAGACTTATGTTTCATTAAGTAGATATACCCATATCTGCTCAAATCATCTGTGAAGGTCAGAAAATAACGATACTTGCCACGAGCATCAACACTCATTGGATCGCATACATCGGTATGTATTATTTCCAATAAGTCAGTAGCTTGTTCCATTGTTCCGGAGAACGGAGTTTTAGTCATCTCGCCCAAAAGGCACGGTTCGCAAGCATCAAATGATTCATAATCAAGTGATTCCAAAAATCCATCAGCATGGAGTTTCTTCATGCGCTTTACACCAATATGACCTAAACGGCAGTGCCACAAATAAGTTGCACTATCATTATTAACTTTGCATCTTTTGGTTTCAATGTTATGAATATGTGTATCACTATGATCGAGATCCAACAAACTATTTTCATTGGGTGTATGACCATTGAAGGTTTTATTCATGTAAACAGAACAACAATTATTCTCTGACTTTAAATGAATAACCGTATTGCAATAAACATGATCAAATCATATTCATGCTCAACGCAAAAGCCAAATAACATTTATTTAGATTTAACACTAATCCCGAAAGTATAGGGAGTGTGTGATGATGATCATATCAATCTTGGAACTACTTCCAACACTCATCGTCACTTCCCTTCAACTAGTCTCTGCTTATTCTCAGAACTCCTGTTTCGAAGTTACTAATCTTAGCAACCTAACAGTATCAAATACTCAGGGGTTACTATAAACACTAGTAAGGCACACATTAATAACCTGTATATCAAATATACTCTTGTTCACTTTGCCATCCTTCTTATCCACCAAATATTCAGGGCATTTCCGCTTCCAAAGGACCATTTCCTTTGCAGTAGAAGCACTTAGTTTCAGGCTTTGGTCCAGCTTTGGGCTTCTTCATGGAGTGACAACTTGTTTGCCATTCTACTTGAAGTTTCCTTTCTTTCCTTTGCCCTTTCTTGAAACTAGTGGTCTTGTCAATCATCAACACTTGATGCTCTTTTCTTGATTTCTACCTTCGTCGATTTCAGCATCACGAAGAGCTTGGGAATTACTTTTGTCATCCCTTGCATATTATAGTTCATCACAAGTTCTACTAACTTGGTGATGGTGACTAGAGAATTCTGTCAATCACTATCTTATCTGGAAGATTAACTCCCACTTGATTCAAGCGATTGAAGTACCTGCACAATTTGAGCACATGCTCACTAGTTGAGCGATTCTCCTCCATCTTTTAGCTATAGAACTTGTTGGAGACTTCATATCTCTCAACTCGGGTATTTTCTTGAAATATTAACTTCAATTCCTGAACATCTCATATGGTCCGTGACGCTCAAAACGCCTTTGAAGTCCCGATTCTAAGCCGTTAAGCATGGTGCACTAAACTATCAAGTAGTCATCATATTGAGCTAGCCAAACGCTCATAACGCCTCGCATCTGCTCCTGCAATAGGTCTGTCACCTAGCGGTGCATCAAGGACATAATTCTTCAGGCAGCAATGAGGATAAACCTCGATCACGGATCCAATCCGCATCATTGCTACTAACATCTTTCAACACAGTTTTCTAGGAACAAAACATATGAAAGCAACAACCATAGGGAAGCAACAACGCGAGCTATTGATCTACAACATAATTTGCAAAATACTACCAGGACTAAGTTCATAATAAATTAAAGTTCAATTAATCATATTACTTAAGAACTCCCACTTAGACAGACATCTCTCTAGTCATCTAAGTGAACACGTGATCCAAATCAACTAAACCATAACCGATCATCACGTGAGATGGAGTAGTTTTGAATGGTGAACATCACTACGTTGTTCATATCTACTATATGATTCACGCTCGACCTTTCGGTCTCCGTGTTCTGAGGCCATATCTGCATATGCTAGGCTCGTCAAGTTTAACCTGAGTATTCTGCGTGTGCAAAACTGGCTTGCACCCGTTGTAGATGGACGTAGAGCTTATCACACCCGATCATCACGTGGTGTCTGGGCACTACGAACTTTTAGCAACGGTGCATACTCAGGGAGAACACTTCTTGATAATTTTTAGTGAGAGATCATCTTATAATGCTACCGTCAATCAAAGCAAAATAAGATGCATAAAGGATAAACATCACATGCAATCAATATAAGTGATATGATATGGCCATCATCATCTTGTGCTTGTGATCTCCATCTCCGAAGCACCGTCATGATCACCATCGTCACCGGCGCGACACCTTGATCTCCATCGTAGCATCGTTGTTGTCTCGCCAACTATTGCTTCTACGACTATCGCTACCGCTTAGTGATAAAGTAAAGCAATTACATGGCGTTTGCATTTCATACAATAAAGTGACAACCATATGGCTCCTGCCAGTTGCCGATAACTTGGTTACAAAACATGATCATCTCATACAATAAAATATAGCATCACGTCTTGACCATATCACATCACAACATGCCCTGCAAAAACAAGTTAGACGTCCTCTACTTTGTTGTTGCAAGTTTTACGTGGCTGCTACGGGCTGAGCAAGAACCGTTCTTACCTACGCATCAAAACCACAACGATAGTTTGTCAAGTTGGTGCTGTTTTAACCTTCGCAAGGACCGGCGAGCCACACTCGGTTCAACTAAAGTGAGAGAAACAGCACCCGCCGTCACCTTTAAGCAACGAGTGCTCAAGCGGTGAAACCAGTCTCGCGTAAGCGTCTGCGTAATGTCGGTCCGGCCGCTTCATCTCACAATACCGCCAACCAAAGTATGACATGCTGGTAAGCAGTATGACTTATATCGCCCACAACTCACTTGTGTTCTACTCGTGCATATGACATCAACGCATAAAACCAGGCTCGGATGCCACTGTTGGAGAACGTAGTAATTTCAAAAAATTTCCTACGCACACGCAAGATCATGGTGATGGCATAGCAACGAGAGGGAGAGTGTATGTCCACGCACTCGTGAGACCGTAAGCGAAGCGCTATAACAACGCTGTTGATGTAGTCGACGCCTTCACGATCCGACCGATCCAAGTACCAAACGCACGGCACCTCCGAGTTCAGCACACGCTCAGCTCGATGACGATCCCCGGCTCCGATCCAGCAAAGCGTCGGGGATGAGTTCCACAAGACGACGGCGTGGTGACGATGATGATGCTCCACCGGCGCAGGGCTTCGCCTAAGCTCCGCGACGATATGACTCTACGGCGCGGGCTTCGCTTAAGCTCCGCGACGATATGACCGAAGTGGAATATGGTGGAGGGGGCACCGCACACGGCTAAGGAACGATCCGTAGATCAACTTGTGTGTCCATGGGGTGCCCCTGCCCCGTGATATATAAAGGAGGGAGGGAGGAGGAGGCCGGCCTAGGAGGGCGCGCATGGGGAGTCCTACTCCCACCGGTAGTAGGATTCCCCTTTCCTAGTCCAACTAGGAGTCCTTCCATGTATTAGGAGTAGGAGACAAGGAAGGGAAGAGAGAAGGAAGGAAGGAGGGGTGCGGCCCTCCCCTAGTCCAATTCGGACTAGGCCGTGGGCGCGTGGCCTGCCCTAGGCAGCCCTCTCTCTTTCCCGCAGGGCCCAATAAGGCCCAATACTTCTCCCGGCGAATTCCGTAACTCTCCCACTCAAAAATACCCAATCATTCGGTACCTTTCCGAACTCCGAATATAGTCGTCCAATATATCGATCTTTACGCCTCGACCATTTCGAGACTCCTCGTCATGTCCCCGATCTCATCCGGGACTCAACTCCTTTGGTACATCAAAACTCATAAACTCATAATATAACTGTCATCGAAACCTTGTTGCATGGACCCTACGGGTTCGAGAACTATGTAGACATGACCTAGAACTATTCTCGGTCAATAACCAATAGCGGACCTGGATGCCCATATTGGCTCCTACATATTCTACGAAGATCTTTATCGGTCAAACCGCATAACAACATACTTTGTTCCCTTTGTCATCGGTATGTTACTTGCCCGAGATTCGATCGTCGGTATCCAATACCTAGTTCAATCTCGTTATCGCAAGTCTCTTTACTCGCTACGTAATGCATCATTCCGTAACTAGCTCATTAGCTACATTGCTTGCAAGGCTTATAGTGATGTGCATTACCGAGAGGGCCCAGATACCTCTCGGACAATCGGAGTGACAAAACCTAATCTTGAAATACGCCAACCCAACATGTACCTTTGGAGACACCGTAGTACTCCTTTATAATCACCCAGTTACGCTGTGACGCTTGGTAGCACCAAAGTGTTCCTCCGTAAACGGAGTTGCATAATCTCATAGTTACAGGAACATGTATAAGTCATGAAGAAAGCAATAGCAATATACTAAACGATCAAGTGCTAGGCTAATGGAATGGGTCATGTCAATCAGATCATTCACCTAATGATGTGATCCCGTTAATCAAATAACAACTCTTTGTCCATGGTTAGAAACATAACCATCTTTGATTAACGAGCTAGTCAAGTAGAGGCATACTAGTGACTTTCTGTTTGTGTATGTATTCACACATGTATCATGTTTCCGGTTAATACAATTCTAGCATGAATAATAAACATTTATCATGAAATAAGGAAATAATTAATAACTTTATTATTGCCTCTAGGGCATATTTCCTTCAAGACATTGAACTGGCCAGACCGTTGTCGGACTTGGTTCTTCGGGGTTGGCGGAACCTTGGAACCTGTATCAGGGAAGTGCGTTTGGACGAATGAGCAACTGCGAATACCCATCACGAGGCTTCAGGAGTATATCAAGGCAGCACAACAAGGGACGTTCGTTCCAGACAGAGAGAACGACGAGCTCACAATGGCCCTCGGGAATCCTGAGCACCCTGGACGGACACAAGGCACGCTAGGCTCCGTTCCATGGAAGGTTGGGTTTCCGGACGCAGGCGGTTACAAATGCCAGGAGAGGAGGAAGAAAGTGGAGCATACCCAACTGCAGGCGCTGCACGCAAGGGTACAAGCGATAGAGGAACGAGAAGCAAATCGCTGCAAATGACCTGCCGAAGCTTCCCCTGAAGCTACCCCGCCATCTTAGCGGAGAAGCAGCGTGGCTTCCACACAGCAGCTTCTGCTGGAGCCTGTCTTCACGGCTCCTGCTAGCTACCTCGTGGATGCTATCACGGAGTCTCAACATTGCCACCTTATGACGCAATGGATGAAATTGAAAGTCAAGGCGGCTGTTGGCTCTGTTTTACCTCCTGAACCTGGCGCAACCTACCACTGCCGGCCGATTCCAGAAGTATATGCTAGGCTGATGGTGGATGAAATAACGGACGGATTTGAGGACCTCGAGCTTGACCACCCTACGGTTGATGGGGAGACTCGGTTGGGTACTTCTCTGAAGACTCCATGCCTATAGCGGAAGGAGCTCATCAACCTTCCGAACTGGACGCCTCCGCCTCCTCCTCCTCCTCCTCCAGCGAGTCAGGGCACTCCGCCTCCTCCTCCGCGGGTGATCAGGGCACTCAGCCTCCTTCTCCGGCGCGTGGTGGCACTCTGCCTGCGCCGGCGCGCCCGAGCAGCCAGCCTCCTCCTTCTCCGCCTCGTCAGCAAGGGCGAAAGAGACCCGCCACTTCTCCGGCTGCTCCCGTGCGTCGTAGTCCTTCTCCTCTGCCTCGTAAGAAAGGAAAGAAGACAGCCACGGCCGCTCCGTCTGCTCCGGCGTCTAGCAGTACAGCCAGAGGCGGGATGCAATACAGAGTCGGTCCTTCTCTGAAGACTCCAGAGAAGTTACCATATGCGAGGACCCTGGAGGAAAACGCGAAGATCGTGCGAGCCGAAGTGACGAACTTCTTTGAAGGGGTGAAAGAAAAGAAACATCCATCTCCGGAGGAGAAGATAGATCCGGTGAAAGCGAAGCGCACTCTGGCTGCCCTGAAGAAACCACCAAAGTCTCCGCCGAAAGGCAACTATGAGCGCATTATTGAAAGGTCATTTATCGAAGCGGAGCGGTCGGGAAGTACTATAAGTGATCAAAGGTTAAAAGAACGATGAGCTGGGAAACAAATTGCCCAGCTCGGAGAACAAGCGAACCAATCGTGCCCCCCGCTCAAGGTGTCTAGCGACATCATCGCTAATGATCCGAGGATGGTGCCCGGTTATACCAATCTTGGAGATTACCTGCCTGACGATGTACATTATGATTTCTTGGAGGTGGACGAACACAGATACGAGTACGGGAAGCCTCTCGTCAAAGATGAAAGCTCTCTAACAACGATGATGCGAAGAATCCATGATTGGTACATGAAAACCTGCAGAGAGTCTGGGGGAGGAATATTTTGACGCTGAGAGTTAAAAAGGAGCATGACCTCGTTGGAATTGATCTGTTGAATGTTCCATTTCAGGAGTTCTTCCAGTTTTTCAATCAACATGCCCTCGATAAATTAACGGTCACTTGCTACTGTCTGTAAGTACTACTTATGTCATTAAGTCTCTATATATAGGTCAGCTCTTTCATTGCATGTATTTATAATTATCCTCACTATAATATGCAGATTGAAGATCGCCGGATTGAAGAAAAGACAAATCGGTGATATTGGGTTCATTAACACAAATCTCATAGATGGATATACGGTTGAATTTAAGGCCAGAGAGACCGAGGCCAACTTGCTACGATCGTTGGTAATAAATGAAAGATATAATACTCTTTCCTTACAACTTCAAGTGAGTTTACTGTCTTGTGCATATTCGGTTTCCCTTATTAGTCCAGATTATAGCTAGTAATGTAATTGATGAGTTATGCATGCGTGCGCAGTTTCCACTATATTCTCCTAGAGATTAAGCTTGAGAAGGGACTAGTATCCGTCTTAGACTTGAGACGAAAAGATCCCAAAGAGTATGCGGACATGACTAAAATGCTCGAGAAGTAAGTTAAATCGATTGTTATCGCACCATATCGGCAACTTTGTTCATTTCCTGATATCAATAATTGTTTTCTTTGTCTGGCAGGGTTTTGACAAAATTCACCTCAAAAGCTTCGGGACTGCCGAAGAAGCTGCAATTTAAACACCCAAAAGTAAGTACTACTAGCATGTTCCGCGCATCTCCTAGTGATTCAAGCGCGCGCTAGTTTCATCAATACCATTTAGTATGCTTGCTTATCAGTTTGATTGACCTCTATTTCTTGTGAAGTGGTTGTGGCAGGAAGCCGGGAATAATTACTGTGGATACTACGTTTGCGAGTCCATCCACCACACGACCTATGAGCGGGGCTACTCTGACAAACAATATGAAGTGCGTAAATAATAATATTCACAATTTTATTTTATTACCATCATTTGTGTTGAGTTTCATTTATTCATATATATGTATTGACCCCCTTCTTCAAATTAGATATTTCGGATGCGGGATGAAGTCCTACCACTAGATCGTATGCGAGCAATTCAAGGGGAATTGGCGGCATTCTTTCTTGACCACGTGATTGATAAAGACGGAGAATACCTTGTGGACCCTGACTTCATATATAATTAGGAGATTATATTATAAGAGATTTTATATTGTATATATGTAGCCAGTAGCGTCGGATAGATATACGAGAACTTGTTGTTCGACCAATCTCTCGGAGAAGGAGAGCTGGTCGATATCACTTCTCTCTGTATGCATATGTTCGTGACGATCTTCTGTTTCCTTCATTTACTTACTAGCTAGCGTGTCGAGTTCTCTCTATACGTATAGTACGTAGCGTCGACCAAGCACGGGGATAAAAGAGGACACTTCTCTCTATTAATTAGCTAGCTAACACAATATATGAAACACCTAAATTAAACCCCCAAAACCCCTAAACCACCCTTTTCAGAAAAAAAACAAAACCACAGCTCACGTCACCGCCGACGTGGATGCTTTTTGGTCCCGTTGGTGCCACCAACCCACTAAAGCGCCTCCTGCTGAGGCTCGCCAAGAACGCCACGCGGAGAAGATATCTGTCCCCGCTCATATAAGAACCGACTAAAGCGCCTGGCATTAGAATAACTTTTAGTCCCTGCCCAAAACCGACAGAAAGCCCTTAGGACAAATGGCCATTTTTATACTAGTGCACTGTTGTCCATGTCCACCACATGACCACATGGCCCGTCCGTCACGTTTCACGGCCAAGGCACAGCAGTATGGCCCTACGTACGAACGTACGTGGTGCTCCAGTGATCGATCATACTCCAAGGTTTCATGGCTACTGTTGCAGTATGTCCGTAGCAGTCTAGCAGAGAATATGACGTTCAGGTCGACCCTGGCACGCTGTATCATGCATACATGCTTGAAGCAATAAGGATCAATTTGGAGGCTAGTGCGTGGGATTTATGGAGAAGAGATCGACGGCAATAAATGCAATCATCATCACAGATCGACCTTTGCCCGAACGACGTTCGGTACGTTCTGATTGGTTGCCTACGTCTCCGTGCGCGCATGGTCGAGGCACTATCCACGCTGATTTGCAACTAGTGCTGGACGGTGATATATAGAAGTAGAACTCACGCTCACTGTAGAGAGGTCATCGGTTTGAGCTGTTCATGATATCGACGCGTTTGTCTTCTCTCTCTCGGTTAGCATGATTCATGCATGCATATGCTGCTTGCATTGCCATCACATATTTTTTTATATTATTAAACAGCGAGCACGCTTCATCAATTTTTATTAAAGAAACACCAAAGTTATTTTTTAAGAAAACTTTCAATCTAGTCAAGGTAATACAAAGAACACCAAAAGTAAAAAAAATTATATCCAAGTCCATAGACCACTTAGTGACGATTACAAGCACTGGAGCGAGGTGAAGGCCTGCCGCCGTTATCAACCCTCCCTCGTCAGAGCCGGGCAAATATTATTGTAGTAGACAGTCAGAAAGTCATCGTCCTTAGGCCTTATAGGACCAGCGCACCAAAACATTAACCACCACCGATGAAGAGAAGCGTCGATCGGAAGGATCCAACCTACAGATACACAAACGTAGATGAACAAAGACCAGATCCACGCTGATCCACCGAAGACAAATGTCAACCGGATCCCATGAGATTCGTCGGAGACACACCTCCACACGTTCTCCGACAATACTTGAAGCATCACCGAGATAGGGCTAGGCGAGGAGAACCTTATTCCATCTTCGAGAAGCCGCCGCCACCTCGTTTTCTTGATTATGGCACAAACCCTAACAATACTTAGGAAAGCATCCAAAAACATAGCCCTCCACCGGCAATGTTATTGCAGGTTAACCAAAAGTGTAAAGGTAAAGCAATGCCCAAAGGCCACAGCAGTGGTGAAGCCAACGAAACTGGAAGCATTAGGTGACCACGCTGGGATGAGAGTTCCAGTGCCAGCACAGCCAAACCAAACAGACATAGTTCAGCAACATTGTGAAAAGAAACAGCAAGAACGATATTGCTCGTTCTGTCCAGATCACGACTGACCCATCCATGATCGAACCTGACAATTGTTGGGTGCACATTTCTTACTACACAGCTAGCATTTCCTACGCAGCTTTGGAGTTTAGCTGATCAATATGCAGAGTTGCGTGGGAACAACCCGACGTTGGGTACGTGGCGAGACTTCGTCGGACGGGTTTGCCGCCGCCGTGCGCGCGCGCGCGCGCTCATGCAGCTAGCTAGCGGCGTAGCACCTCGCACGACAACGACATGAGATATTGCAACACGCACAAGCCTCCCCTCCCCTCACCTCCCTGGCCACATGTCCGCGCCACGCGGCCTGATGGCCGATTAATTAACCATGTCATTGTCAATGTAAGTATATTTGTAAATATAAACTAGATGATCTAAACTGTTGGTGCTTCACCAACACACTGAAGCAACAGCTCGGTCGATCGATCACGCGCGCATATGTTACCGACACGAGAAGCTAACCCGCGGGAATGACGCATGCATGCACCACCGTGTACATCTCAATGCATCTACATTGATCTTTTTCAATAAAGGGCAATTGTATCATCTCAAAATATAGCATCAAGAGGATATAGAACATTATGAATAACATCCAGCCTCTGCATGCATACAGTCAAATTCAAATGTCAGAAAAAAAGCATGAAATAAAACAGATAAATCGACAACAGTAGAATCCTATAGACCGACACTGTGCCTATATCAAAGAAGGTGGTCTATCAATGAGTAGGTTATGCTGCCATTCATGTTGGGAAAAAATCTCCATACCCATCTGCTCCAATCGCATACACACCGCCTTGAGCAGCAGCTGGTACTCCGGTCGTTGTAGTATAGACCACATACGTAGCGAGTGCGTACACCGGAAGATAACTTGTAGCGAAGAAGCATTTTTGTCATTAAAAATCAAATCATTTCTACATAGCCAAAGCGACCAAATTAAGGCATACACTCCCACCTTTATTAGCGTTTTGAGCTTATTTGGAATACCGTCCAACCAATGACCAAAAATATTGGCAACACTTGTGGGTGGGTATAAATTTGACGCTACTTGGATGACTGACCACGTAGAACATGCAAACTTGCATTGGAAAAAGAGGTGTTTGGTTGTCTCGTTATGAGTACAAAAACAACACTTCTTACTCCCTGGCCAGTTGCGCCGTGCGAGGTTGTCTTTGGTTAACACAACTCCTCTACGAAAATACCACATGAAGATTTCCACTCTTAGTGGAATCTTGGAGTTCCAAATTTTCTTATTATTACTGATTGGTACCTCAGAATGCGTGAGCGCATGGTACATAGAGTCTACTACGAAAGACCCTGATGTAGTAAGGTTCCAGCGAAACACATCCCGGCCTTGTGTCAGGTTAATCGAATCCAGCCGGGATAAAAGATTATGCCATGACACAAGTCGAGGGCCAATCAAATCTCGCATGAACGAAATATTCAGCGGGGATGAACTGAGCATGTGTGCAATAGTATTATTCTTATTGCGAGCAATGTTATATAAGGCTGGATACTGTTCTCTGAGACTGGCATTACCTAGCCAGATGTCTTCCCAGAAACGAATCTCCGACCCGTCCTTTATCGCGAAAGATCCAAAGCGAAAGATATGCTTCTTTGTCGCCATTAGGTCAGCCCAAAAGTGCGAGTCACCAGGTTTTTAATATGCCCGAGACACCGCTTTTTGGCCTAGATAATTGTTGTGCAGCATGGTTTGCCAAACACCATCCTCAATAATAAGTTTGAACAACCATTGACTGAGCAGGGCCTCATTCTTTACCTGCAGGTCATGAACTCCAAGGCCACCTTGGTCTTTCAGCATACAAACCACGCTTCATTTGGCTAGCTTGTATTTATTCTTTTCACTATCTCCTTGACAAAAGAATCTGGATCTAAAATAGTCTAGTCTTTGCAAGACCCCTTTTGAAAGTTGGAGAAAAGAAAGCATATAGAGGACCATATTTGTGAGGACATAGTTAATCAAAACCAATCGTCCTCCAACTGAGAGCAGCTTTCCTTTCCAACTGCTCAACCGTTTCTCTAAACGCTCCTCCACATGCTTCCACTCAGCAATAGTGAGACATCGATAATGAACCAGTATTCTCAGATATTTAATTGGGGATTGACCATGTGGCCGCCACCTCAACGACTTCTCCAAAGTAGAATAATTAATCTAGCGCTACAAATAGATATACTACTAATCTAGTGGGCAATTCTTCTGAGCCGGATAATGTAATAGGCAATGGGCAATTGCTACGTGCCGCTGCTTGGCACCCAGCTGTACTGGATGGACTTTGCGGTACTTGTGTGTTCATCAGGGTAATTCGTACGTACAGGAGCTTGAGAGCCACGTTCAGTGGTAGATACATACGCTCGTCGATATGCACGGAATATCGATCCAATGCGTAGACGACATAGATTGATACGTATATACGTACGCTTGCTAGCTGTTCAATTAATGAAATGCACTGCGTGTGTGTATTCAGAGAGAACTTCGTCCGGCCTGGCCTTCAATTATAGAATTGAGAGACCCTGCCGGGTTAGGACGTTCGAGATGCGGGCGGAGGCATGGCAGATGAACAGTAAGTCTACGAGGACGTCCAAATCAGCGCATCATTGAGCAGCAATATTCAAAGCGTGACGACGACGAATCCGCCACTCCGGCCAGGAAATCGACTATAGAAAAGAAACAAAGAGTATTGTAACATATGTATTACAAACAAAGAGTACTATTTATTCCATGGGTTCTTCTGTTGTCATGTGGCCAGGATCTAGTGGTGCATCTTTTCTTTGGCATTCTCATGCATTATACTTTCTCTATTGTTTCTCCATTTCTGTTGACGAAATAAAGGTAGGTCTAGTACTTACGTGGCATTGACACTAGATCCTCTTCCAAATCAGCGTGTCGTTATCACGATGTACGCTTTTGACACAAGTAGTGATATAAATAATTTACTCCAGACACCAATGTTATGTTAGTCTACGGTCAACTTGCAAAATATACAGCATATTAGTCTACGATCTAATTCCCGGAAAAAAAATTGTCTACGATCTACACCGACACTAATCTTGAACGGGTATTGCACAGGTCATTGAAAGAAGTTGGCTACCGGAACAGAAACGTCACCTTCCTAGCTAGATTTAGATTGATTAGCTTTTCAGAACCTCCACTGCATATGCTATTTACACGCGGGTTATTCTGCCTGACTTTGGTGCATTCTACTCCCTTTGTTTCTAAATATAATTTTTTTTAATATTTCAAATGGACTACAACATACGGATATATATAAACATATTTTAGAATGAAGATTAACTTATTTTGATCCGTATGTAGTCACTTGTTGAAATCTCTACAAAGACTTATATTTGGGAATAAAGGAAGTAATATTTTATACGCGACTTTACCGTTGATATACAACATGCAGATATATCCTTATAGTTGTTTCTTTAAGTGTTAAGGTGGTGAGCTGCTACCGTCGGTGGCTTCCCTGGACTGCAGAAACACCACTTCAATCAATCGAAAGGCAAAACTAGCGAATTATCTGAGCGCAGAAGCCACCGGCGATCCGATCTGGGCATAGGTTTCCGTGTAGTAGGCGTTTTGACCTGGGCGGCAGTGAAACCAAGGCATATTCGCGCTCGTGCGGCCTGGAAGGGAGTGAGGCTAGCTGGAGTAGCCGCAATATGGACCCGCAGATCCCGCGTCTGACCGTCCGTCCGTGCATGCGGTCTCGACGGTTTGTCCTCGTGTGAAGTTTAGCAGGAAGGTAAGAGTATCTATAACCAGACCCCTTAGAGCAACTTCAACGGGCCGATCCAGACGGACGGCGATTTTGTCCGCTTTTTGTCTGTTTGGGTCGGCCAAACGGACATGAATGTCCGCTTTCATATTTGAGTCGGTGCGTACGCCCAACTTGGGCTGGCCTGAATCCATTTTGACGGTGCAAAAAAAATAAACGCATGCATATTAATAAAGAGTAACAACATTAATTAAACATTAAAGCCGGTCACGAAGGCAGGCGAGACTCCACGCATCCACATTTCCATTTAAAAAAATAAAACAGCCTAAACTACGAGGCGGCGCGCTACCCTAGGCGTCGTTGTCGTCGTCATCGGGGTCCGTGAGGTCGATGAGCGTCGGCGCCGGCCCGGCCTAGGAGAACGCCGTGTTAAAGACCGCCGTCATGTCGGGCTATGCCGGCGCAGCAAACCGCCGCCGCTGGGGCTGCGCGTCCGCCAGGCAGCCGCTGCCTGGCGCGCCTCCTCCTCGGCCTCGCTGCTCCTCTTCGAGGTCACGCCGAGCATCTCGAGGTACTTGCCATCGCGGCGCCCTCGCCATCCTGATCGTGAGCCGGTGCTCGAGGTACGCTGCTCCCCGCCATCGGTGGAAAAACAGCTTCCGCCCAGCCCCATAAGTCGCGGGTTGTAGGAACTCGCGATTAATGGGACCTTTAGTCGCGTTCGAGGTGAACCGCGACCAAAGGCTCGGGCCTGTGGCTCGGTGGCCACAACGACGTGAGGTTTTAGTCGCGGTTGGCTGTGACAACCGCGATTAAAGGCTTTTCGGCACCTTTAGTCACGGTTTGCTGTGCCAACCGCAACTAAAGCCCTCCCTATATATACCCATCCAAAGAGCCAACACTTAGCCATTTGGAGCCATTCTCTTCACAAGTGGGTGTAGGTTTGCTTTTGGTTCCTCTTATGCACATAAGGTGTTTGATGAAATGCCCCAAGAGCATGAAACAAACATGACATGAAGTGTTGGAGCCACACTCCTCGATCATGTTAGCAACTTGATGAACCTTTGATGTGTCATTGATAAAATATGCATGTGTGTAGTTCATTGTTTAATTTATATTGTTTGTAGCTAGTTAGTTTAATAAATGCATGATGGTTAATTATATATTTTATATTATAATAATGCAGATGAATCGGCAATGGATGTACGGTAACCGACTCTCCGCGAGTTCACTACGGGTTTGAAAGATTTCCTCGTAGTGGCTAATGCGAACAAGCGGGGGTTTTGTTATCTGTCCATGTGTTATCTGAAGAATCGAAGGGTTACTCTTCCTCAAGAGATGTTCACATGCATCCGCTTCGCACGGTTTCATGCCAAGCTATAATTGTTGGACCAAGCATGGAGAAAGAGGGGTTATAATGGAAGAAGATGAAGAAGGATGATTTCATCGATGAAAGCTATCTTGCTCATTTCGTGATACTTTCATGGAGGATGTCAAGGTGAAGGGAAGGTGAAGAAGAGGCACGTGATGATCCTGCTGATGATCTTGGTCGGACCATTGCCGATGCACGGAGACGCTGCTAAACTGAAAAGGAGAGGAGAATTTGGATCGCATGTTAGAGGATCACGAAAGGCGCTGTACCGGATGCGATGATGGTCTGAAAAAGCTGGGTTGCACAATCGGATTTGCTGAAATGGAAGGCGAGGCAGGTGTAGCTGACTCGCATTTGAAAACTTGCTGAAAATGTTGAAGAATATGTTTCAAAGGATAACGAGTTGCCCGCCAAGACGCATTTAAGCAAAGAAGGTTGTCCGCCTCTAGGTTTAGAGGTTCGAAGATACATGCATGCATCAACGATCGCATCCTCTACCGCGTGAATACGAGAATTTGAATGAATGCCCGGTATGCACCGTGCATTGCGTTATAAGATCGAGGCGATGACCCCGGTGACGATGTTGAGGGCCGAAACCCGTGAAGAGGGTTCCCGCCAAGGTGATGTGGTATGCTCCTATAATACCACGGTTGAAACGTCTGCTCAGAACAAAGAGCATGCCAAGTTGTTGCGATGGCACAAAGAGGACCGTAAGTCGGACGGGAGTTGAGACACACCGCAGATGGAACGCAATGGAGAAAGATCGACAGATGGTTCAAAGATTTTGCAGCCGACGCAAGGAACATAAGATTTGCTCTAAGTACGGATGGCATGAATCCTTTTGGCGAGCGAGCTCCAGCCATAGCACTGCCCGTGACTCTATGCATCTACAACCTTCCTCCTTGGTTGTGCATGAAGCGGAAGTTCATTATGATGCCGTGCTCATCCAAGGTCCGGCAACCCGGCAACGACATCGATGTGTACCTAAGGCCATTAGTTGATGAACTTTTACAGCTGTGGGTGGTGTCCGTGTGTGGGATGAGCACAAACAAGAGGAATTTGACCTCGAAGTTGCTTTTTCAGAACCATCAACGATTGGCCTGCTCTTAGTAACCTTTCGGAATGTCAAATAAGGGATACAATGCATGCACGCACTGCTACATGAGACCGAAAGTGTACATTTGCCAAATTGTAAGAAGAACGGTACCTTGGGCATCGCCGATTTCTTCCAAAATTCATCCAAGAAGAAAGAAAGGCAAGCATTACAACGGCAAGGCAGATCACCGGCCAAGCTCGCGGAACGACCGGTGCCGAGGTATTTGATATGGTCAAGGATTTGAAAGTCATCTTTGAAAGGGTCCCGCGGCAATCAGTTCAAGGGAGCCGACGGGCACGCAGCCATGTGGAAGAAGAAATCTATATTCGGGAGCTAGAATATTGGAAAGTCCTAGATGTCCGCTCTGCAATCGACGTGATGCACGCTATTTAAGAATATTTGCGTGAACCTCCTAAGCTTCTTGGGCGTGTATGGGAAGACAAATGATACAAAGGAAGCACGGCAGACCAACAACGCTTGAAAGACCACGATGACCGCATCCGGAATGGTTTCAAGGTCGTGCCAGCTACGCCCGACCAAAGAAGAGAAGGTCATCTTTTTGAATGCCCGAGCAGATGAAGGTCCCGCCTGGATTCTCGCCCAATATAAAGGGAATAATAAACATGGCGGAGAAAAGTTCCAAAACCTGAAGTCTCACGATCGCCACGTGATTATGACGCAATTGCTTCCGATTGCTTTGAGGGGCTCTGCCGAAAATGTTCGAGTAGCCATTGTGAAGCTATGTGCATTCCTCAATGCAATCTCTCGAAGGTAATCAATCCAAGTTCTACCACGGTTACGTAACGATGTGATCCAATGTCTTGTCAGTTTCGAGTTGGTGTTCCCGCCATCCTTCTTCAATATTATGACGCACCTCCTGGTTCACCTAGTCGAAGAGATTTTCGCTCTCGGTCCCGTATTTCTACACAATATGTTCCCTTCGAGAGGTTCATGGGAGTATTAAAGAAATATGTCCAGAACCGTGCTAGGCTGAAGGAAGCATCGCCAAGGGCTATGGAAATGAGGAGGTAATTGAGTTTTGTGTTGACTTTGTTCCTGACCTTAAGCCGATTGGTCTTCCTCGATCGCAACACGAGGGAGACTAAGTGGAAAAGGCACGATCGGAAGGAAATCAACGATATGTATGGACGGCCATTCTCCGATCAAGCACACCACACCGCATCGACCAATTCCAGCTTGGTGGCTCCGCACTTTGAGAAACACAAGAATATTTTACGCTCGACAACCCGGGAAGCCTGAATCCTGGATTAGGAAGGCCCACATGGAGACTTTCGGCAATGGGTTGAGAAAACATTTAATGAATGACAATGATGTTGTAGATCAGCTGTACATGTTGTCCAAGACACCATCTTCGACTATAACGACTTTCCAAGGGTACGAGATAAATGGGAATACATTTTACACGATCGCCTAAGATAAAAAGAGCACCAACCAAAACAGTGGTGTCCGCTGATGCAGAACCGAGAATGGGCAAGAGGTCACATATTATGGTTACATAGAGGAGATATGGGAACTTGACTATGGACCCTCCTTTAAGGTCCCTTTGTTCCGTGCAAATGGTTCAAGCTAACAGGAGGTGGGGTAAAGGTGGACCAGCAATACGGAATGACAATGGTGGATTTCAACAATCTTGGTTACCTTGACGAACCATTCGCCCTAGCGAAAGATGTCGCCAGGTTTTCTATGTGAAGGACATGAGTAGCAAACCGAGGAAACGGAAAGATAAGAAAACGATCAAGACATCATGCGATGATTCAAAGCGCCACATTGTTCTTTCAGGAAAAGAAACATCGTGGGAGTGGAGGACAAGATGACATGTCAAGATTATAATATGTTTGCTGAAATTCCGCCTTCAAAGTGAACACCGACCCAAGCATTAAGTTAAATGATGAGGATGCTCCATGGATACGGCACAATCGTAAGCAAGCAGGGACACAAGGGAAGAAATGATGTAATAATTTATTGTACCAAAGTTTGTTGAATGGATCATGTGAATTATATTACCCGTGATGTGTTTGGTGTCCATTTTCAATGATTCGAGATACCACCGATGATACATGAAATTTGGAGTGATTTAGTCATACTCCTGCCTAGGCGATAATATGCATACTCGTAGTCTTCATAGCCGCCGTCGCCGTTGTACGGGTAGTCGCCGCTTTCTAAGTTGCCGCCGCCGCCGCCGCTGCTGTCGTCGCTGCCGCCGGGCGGCGCCGTGGCTCGAATCGAGGGTAGCGCAGCGGGGATATCGCCGCCGTGATGTAGTCCATGACGCTCTGCAGAGTCCGCCATACCACCATAGCCGACGGCCGCCTCGTGGAAGTTCCTGAGGCGACCGCCCTCCTCATACTGGCGAGCGCCTCTCACGCCGATTGATGAAGAAGGCGCCCCAAGTATGCTGGTTATCGGGATGCCGCGGGATTCATCCGCTGCTCCGCGTGAGGTCGAGGTAGTAGTGGTTCGTGATGGCCGCCTGGCGCAAGTACCTGAGGGACGGAGGGACTGCACGCCGCCGGGCGCTTAGGCTCCAGCCGGTGGGGACGCTGTAGCCCGTGGACAAGGGTAGTTCGAGGCGCAAAGCTCCTCCACCTGCTGGTAGGTTAGAGGGGGTGCGGTGGAAGCCATGAGAGAGTGATGAGAGATTGTAGAGATGTGATAATGCTGGCCAAGCCGGGCTACATATATGTAGTGAGAAATGGCGGGAAAAATGGGAGCGGGAAGACAGGAGGCGGGAAGAAAGTGGCGGAAGAAAGAGGCGGAAGACAGGGAAGAAATGGCGGAAGAAGAGGAATCAGAGTTGGTCATCTAACCTTTAGTCCCGCTGGTTGGTGCAACCGACTAAAGGTTAGACAGACGCGTGGGTAGCGCACTTACGCTGCCGGAGGAACAAGACAAAGCGAAGCGGCGCTGCGTGCCTATAAAAGGAGCATCGACACGCCAAGATAGAGGCGTGAAGAAATGGCGGGAAGACATAGGCGGAAAGAATCAAGGGAAGACTGGCCGAAGAACTTGTGGGAAGACAGAGGCGGCCGGAAGAACTTCTCTGAATTTTTGATATATTATTTGTATTTTAGAATTTTGAAATGAATTAGTTCTATTTTTCTGAATTTTTGATATATTATTTGTATTTTTAACATATTGAATTGAATTAGTTTTATTTTTGACATATTATTTGTATTTGCCTCGTAGGGTTTGGAGACGGTTCAGAGATACAAAGGACGAGAACTTTATATGCATTAAATTATGTATGGAAACTTGTTCAAAATTGTATATGGTCATCCGATGATATTGAATATATATTGTATATTCCTCTTGAATTCTTTTTTGGTTCTAATTTCAAATTTGTTTGAAATTGTACATTCATATGCATGTATGTAGTACCGTAGAATATGTGAAACTCCTTCAAAATTAAAATAAAGCACAAAAGAAATAAAACAATACAAATTAAACAGAAAACAATACAAATTAAAAAGAAAACAATACAAATTAAACAGAAAACAGGTTTGGGGGGGCTAAAACCCTAAACTCATGGGTTTTTAGTCGCGGTTGGCCCCACCAACCGCGACTAAAGGTGGGGGCGCGAACGCAAAAACTCGCTAAAAACCTTTAGTCGCGGTTGGGCAGGCGACCACGACTAAAGGGCACCTTTAGTCGCGGGTCTCGCCGCCAACCGCGACTAAAGGGGGGGCTATAAATACAAGGCTCCTCGACGCCGCCGCCGTTTCTCGCTGTTCGTCTCGCTACCCCCGCCGCATTGCCGCCGTCGCCGCGCCCTCGCCGTCGCCGCCGTCGCCCTCGCCCACATCACAAGGCCGCCGGGCCGGCCTCGCATCGCCGCCTCGCTCCCTCAACCCCACGCGACCTTCCTTCCTCTCCGATCATTCCTTCCCGCCACCGCCGCCGCCTCCCTCGTCTGCGGGCCGCCGCTGGTCGGGGACAGATGACCTCTCCGCGCTGCGTGTCGACCATGTACACGGTCTCGCCAACTCGCCAAGCGACGAGGCGACGCGGCAGCACTTCGCTGGAGT
Organism: Aegilops longissima; assembly: GCA_021605205.1. Taxonomy (NCBI): domain Eukaryota; kingdom Viridiplantae; phylum Streptophyta; class Magnoliopsida; order Poales; family Poaceae; genus Aegilops; species Aegilops longissima. The sequence continues at coordinate 3,972 of JAHIAM010001963.1, read as the reverse complement.
CGGCCCTCAAGAAGGCGTAACGCCGCCCGTAGATGAGCAAAATCAGGACCGGGCAACATGTGGATGATATAAAGGAGATGAAAGAATGTCATCTGATATCCTATCGGGAACATGTCCATGAAGGTAGCCATCGGCAGTGCTTTACCATGTTTACTCGAGCACTCCACCACAACAACCCCATTCAAGATGGCTATGCTCGTGTCACGGTGGAGGACATAGTCCAAGGGTTTGAGGACCTGGAGATTGACATTGCTACACCAAGGGGAGAAAAGACTTGAGATGTCAAGCGCCATTTCATTCTATGGCAAAAGAAGTTTATCAAGTTTCAGCGAGGCGCCAAGGACAACAAGTCCACCCCCTACGGTGGTGGTGGTGGCGGTGGCGGTGGTGGTGGTGGTGGTGGTGGTGGCGGTTCACCTACACCTCCGCCACGCCACCGACGCCGCCTCAGATCCACAACGTCCGGCGGGTGATCAGCCGCCTCCCGCCTCGTCCGGCGGGTGATCGACGCGCGCCTAATCCACCTCCGCAAAGAGGCGTAAGCAGTCCTGATTATTAACCCGGACCCTTATGTACCTAAGACCACAAAGGTACCGGAGCCATCATCAAGCCTCTCCCCACAAGGCCTTGGGAACGAGTGCCGAGGAAGTCGACGCGCTGCTGCTGCTGATTTGGAGAAATGGAAGGCGGACTGCAAGAAGAAAAGAGAGCCCGAGCCCAAACCAGTATTTTCGATGAGCAAAAGAAGTGGGCTAAGTCATTTTGAGCACACCGTCCCAAGCTGCGAAGAATCTGCCTAACGACTATGCACGTGAACTTGCAGCAGGCACTCATGTTCAAGGAGAACAAAGAGCGGAGAAGGCCGAAGTAAAAAAGCGGAAACAAGTTGCCCAGCTCGGGAACAAAGTAAACAATCGATTGCCCCGCTTATAGTGGAAGCCTTCCGTCCGGATGCCCCGAGATCATACAAGCTGCGGCAGCACAGGATTGATCAGAACGAAAAGCCGAGAACAAGCGCCAACTTAGGTATTACTCTTCGTGAACTGTTAGGCCTTGATGAGGCGCCAGTGAAGGAGGTAGTAATTACATATGTCAAGAATGGGCCTCTCGTCGAGCTCAAGCAGAAAAGGATCTACCTCCACAAATGAAAGGTCTGCTGAAATGGTACAAGGGTTACATAAAAATAAAAACGCCAAAGAATATATTTATGCGGAAGTTAGACATGAGCATCACTTCAAACATTACTATGTACAAATTGAACTGAGTGAATTGTTCCAGCTTTTCAATCTGCGCGAGCTCGACAAATCTATCATCGCTTGCTACGCTCGTAAGTGATTTATTAATTTCTACCCCATCTCGCTCATATTGCCTGCACTATATATATGTCCTAACTATATTGTTGTGTCCGCTATTATACATGAAGAATGAAGATTAAGGAATGCAGAGTAAGGAACATCCATGATGTTGGGTTCATTGACCCACACATCGTTAATGGACATGTGTTGGAGCGCCACCCCGCCGACGTGGAGGCGACCTGTGGCAGTTTCTTACAAAGCAGGAACTCAAAAGTGATATTCTATTTCCTTACCATTTTGGGTGAGTGTTTCTGTCTTGAGCACATTCTCTTTGTTTACTCCATGCATGGTATGTGGTCGGCTAATCGATGAGTTATGCATGACGATCTGCATGTATCGTGTCCGCAGTTCCACCGGATTCTGCTAGTAATTAAAGTTAACACCTCGTAATGTCTCGCCCACGACTCTCCTCAATATGGATCCAAAGCTTTGGGGCGCATGATAAGAATGCTGCAGAAGTAATTATTTTCATTCATTTGCGCCTATATCGATCGCCTATTTCGCTCATTTCCTAATATCAAGTAACTAATAACTCTCTTGTTCATTTAATTTTCTTTGCCTCGTAGGGTTTGGAGACGGTTCAGAGATACAAAGGTCGGTGAATTCAAAAAGAGCTAGAATTCAAAAGGTCAAAGGCTAAGAATGCTGGGGATATTCAGCCACCGGAGACCAATCTATGTGGATACTATGTTCGTGAGATGATCCGAGATACACCTCTGAGCGGGTTCCGAGTGATACCAATGCTCAGAGGAATAACCTCCGTGGATGCTTAGTCCGTAAGCTCGCTCCGACCACTTCAAGAGGAACTAGCTGGATGGTTCAGCAGGAAGTCCTCCATCCTAAAGGAGAACACTATTACGAGGACGAGAACTTTATATGCATTAAATCATGTATGGAAACTTGTTCAAAATTGTATATGGTCATCCGATGATATTGAATATATATTGTATATTCCTCTTGAATTTTTTTGGTTCTAATTTCAAATTTATTTGAAATTGTACATTCATATGCATGTATGTAGTACCGTAGAATATATGAAACTCCTTCAAAATTAAAATAAAGCACAAAAGAAATAAAACAATACAAATTAAATGTAAACAGGTTTAGGGGGGCTAAAACCTAAACCTATGGCGGCCTTTAGTCGCGGTTGGCCGAAGAACCGCGACTAAAGGTCCTCCGCCCGACGGCCGCTCGGCGCCCACGTGGACGGGCCGTTAGTCATGTTCTTAAGCAGCCGCGACTAAAGGTGGGGGCTTTAGTCGCGATTTGGTCGCGTTGCCCAACCGCGACTAATGGCAGCTATGAACCGCGACCAAAGGCCTTTTTTCCACCAGGCGCGCGGCGTCGCCCCATCTGCATCGGCGGCGCTACAGACCACTCGCGACTACTCCCGCCCAGAGTAGCGCCGATGGGGACGGCTCCGCCCGCTCCGCTTGATAGGGGACGGCGGGCTACCAGCGGCACAACGCCGCCGCCGCGCCGAGAGGGCAAGGGCTCGCGCTTATTGCCGCCTGCATCGAGCCTCCTTTCCGCCCGCCGCTCGCCTGCGCCGCTGCCCTCTCGCTTCTCCCGGTAGACGGCCGTAGGGCCGCCGGTAGGCGCCCTTCCGCCGCTTGGTCTCGCCGCGACGACGAAGCGCCGGTGGCGCGACCGGCCGACCTCGCAGACACCTTATCGCCGCCTCGTGGGTCGGCGAATTCACCTCGCCAGCTTGGGCGAAGCCGGTTGCGTAGGTGGGTCGCGGGCGCTGCTCGCGTGCCGCCAGCCGCCGGGCGCCGCACTCCTCCGCGTGAGCACGAAGCCGTCATGGCGCCGCCGCACGGGATCCTATTCGATCCAGATCCCAATCGGCGGCAGCGCCACGCCGGATACAAAGCAGAGGTCGGGCGGTGCTGCCGCGCCACTCGCTGGTGCACCGCACGTTCACGCGGTGCCTCTGTCGGCGAGGCGCCGGCGCCGGCGGGGGCGGGAGGAACTCCAAGAGGAAAGGGGTGGCGGGGGACTTGCCCTTGGCCTTGCTGCCGCTGGCGCTGGAGAAGAGGCCCATCTCGCTGTGGTTGTGGTGGCTAGGGTTTGCCGTCGACGAGGGAACAAAGGCTGGCACGGCGAAGTTTGATGAGGACGGCCCGCCGCACGGTCGGCTTAAAGGACGAGCGCCATCGCCGACGCCAGGCCCATTGTCATAAATTAAGTCGACCGCTGCGGCAGCGGGTAGTTGGACGGCCGTCATGTGGGGACGCGCGGATAGCGAGAAGGCGCTGGCGTTTATTTGGCGTCGTGCCGACGCATTTGGGGCTCAAATTTGGGTCAAGAATGCGTGTCGCGACGCGACGTGGACGTGATTTGGGTTTGGGTCGCGTTGGCTGCCACTTTTGTTCTGCGGCCACCCAAACGGACGGCGGCGGACGAAATGGGTCGGCCCTTTGAGTTGCTCTTAATCCGCCTCAAACGCTGGTAGGCTGCTCGATCGCTGTCCGTCACGAAATTTGGAGCCGACGGACCCTCAAACGGCCCTCAAACACTCCGGTTTACCGCACCTCCATATCCAGCTCAAATATGGGGCGAATATGGTACGCCGCACGCCCGCCATGTCGGACCAGGCCCATGCCGCCCACCC
>JAHIAM010001962.1:0-102597 GCA_021605205.1 Aegilops longissima | reverse complement strand
AAAATAAACTAAGTGGGTGTGCATCCAACTTGCTTGCTCACGAAGACATAGGGCATTTGAGGAAGCCCATCGTTGGAATATACAAGCCAAGTTTTATAATGAAAAATTCCCACTAGTATATGAAAGTGACAACATATGAAACTCTGTATATGAAAACATGGTGCTACTTTGAAGCACAATATATGAGACTCGCTATATGAAGAACATGGTGCTACTCTGAAGCAAAGTGTGGAAAAAGAGATAGTAACATTGCCCCTTTTTCTTTCCTTTTTTTTGGGGTCTTTTTTTTTCTTTGACCTTTCTCTTTTTTTGGGACAATGCTCTAGAAAATGATGATCATCACACTTCTATTTATTTACAGCTCAATGATTAGAACTCGATACTAGAACAAAGTACGACTCTATACGAATGCCTCCGGCGGTGTATCGGGATATGCAATGAACCAAGAGTGACATTGATGCGGAGCATCCTACGGTCATCACCATGTCAAGAGTCCTTTTGGCAAGTGACACGTGCGACCTCTACTTCTCATACATTAAGGTGAATCTTCTCCTTTACACGTGTTCACTTGACCCCTTCGAGGATGGTATACTACTTCACACTCCACTCGGGTGCATGCATAGGTATGACCGGAGCTTCACGGACGACGAGGAGGAGTGCAAGCGCCAAGGAACACCTACACCATCCGCGAGGGAAGCCTCGAAGAGAAGACAGAAAAGACGGAGCTGCGGAGTCCCGGCGGCGGACGACGGAAGGCTCCGGACGTCCGACACTCTCCAAAGACACGGACGACCGACGCCCTCGGACGTCCGCAGTTGGGCACCGAATGGAATCTACGGACGTCGACCGCCCTACGAACGTCCGACCGACGACGCCCGAACCGAATCTACGGACGTCCAAGACCTCCGGACGTCCGGACCATAATGAGCCTCCGGACGACCGGTGACCTCCGGACGTCCGACGCCTGGGTGTTGACTTTGTTTGGGGCCGCCGCCCTTGTACCCCTTTGCCCCCTAGACTATATATACTCTTTCTTCCCCACCTTTCTAGGTTAACTTTGGATTAGCTCATGTTTAGGTGAGAGAGCCTTTGCTCATCCACTCGGCTACTTCTCCTCGGAGATCAGGACCTCTACGGAGAAGATCCCCAAGCGGATTCAAGACCCCCTTCTAGGGTGGACCCATCAAGACCTCCTCACGGAGAAGAACGGCTACCGTTTGTATCGTCCTTTGTTGACCTTGAATCATGTATCTCTCTTTGTGTTCTTTGATCTAGCATTTGTGTGACCGATTCCTTGTTGGTTGAGTGTTTTTCCTCGTTCCTCCCCGTGATTTCCTCGTGTTCTTCCGCTCGTTCTTCATGATTCCCCCGTAGGATCCGCTCCAACGTGAAAGATCGCCCACGTAGGGTTCCGCCCTACATCATATGGTATCATGAGCCACGTTGATCACGTTTTGGAGCCCCTACCCCGTGTTTTCTAGCTTGATTTTGTTGTGTTCTTCCCCAATTTCGAAAATCCCCACCAAAAATAGCCCCAATTTTTTTTGTGATTTGTTAGTGTGATGATGTTTTGTTGATTTTGATCCATGGATTTGCTTAGTTTCGAGTGGATCTAGCATTTCCCCAAGTTTCCCATCTTTCATCCACAAAATCCTTGAATTTTGACTCAAATCACCAATTTCCGCCCAAAATCGCGTCCGGATCTCAATTTTCGAGTTGACCCCACCCACCGGACGACCGGAGTTTTACGGACGTCCGAGCCCCTGAACGACCGGACGTCCGACCTTTTCCGGACGACGGAACCCCTAACCTGAACTGAATTTACGGATGTCCGACCATTTCCGGACGTCCGTAACCTGTAGTTTCAGACTTCGCTGATTCTTGTTTCGCCAGAACTAATTCATCCGAACTCCGATTTTGACGTTCTTTAGCTCGTTTTGAAGCTATTGACATCCCTCATCCCATAAAATACTACCAACACAATTTGACTCCATCAAATTTTTGAAAATTTGGCAAGTTTGCCTAGGCCTTCCAAAGATATCATCCGCATAGCCACCACCGACTTCCAAACCTAACCAATTTTGTTCCCTTTGCATTTGAGGTTGTTTGAGTTGTGATTCGAGTCTCCTAAGGTGTTTAGGCTACTTAGGGACGGTTGCATCTTCATCAACCACCACCACCACCGTAAATTCCGTGATAGGCTTGCCCACCATACTCTTCCGCCAACCCAACTTAACCCAATTTTGTTTGTGTTGTGAGTTGTGTCTCCTAAGGTGTTTCGCTACTTAGGGACCGTGCTTCAACTCCGACACACGTATAGCCCATCATTCCACTTCCGCATTGCCAAGTGCAAACCACCACCGCATTCCCGCTACCACCATTTTGACGCTTGACGCTTGAGATTTTGAGTTCGCGGTTTTCCGCTTCCTAAGGTGTTTCGCTACTTAGGGACGAGTCTCCATCATCTTGGTATCTACATCAAGAACACCGCTACTCATCATCGCCGGACGGTAACCTCCATATCATCTTGGTATCGTGGTATCCCTCCACTGTATATTCCCCTTGCCATTGCATTGTTAACCCTAGCCTTACTTTTGCGTTACTTGCCTATCGAGACTAGCCATTTGAGTATTGCCGGCAACGTTACTTGTGCACACTAGTGATCATTGATCTACACAATCCATTGCATACATACCATATCATATTGTGTCTCAAGTTTGTTCCCGCATATACACAATTGCTATCTTGGTTGTTCATTGTGCAAAGTGGCCATACATAGAAAAAAAAGAGAATAAGCTTTTAAGCAAAGAAAAAGAGTGAGCAAACAGCTTGTAAGCAATAGCCATAGCATCTAATATATCATATGATATCATACTTGATCATCTTCGATCATTGTGTGAGGAACACCGGGAACCATATATACATAGCATACTTGGGATATAGAGTTTATCCATTTTGCATCTTATAGGTTGTGCACAAGTGTCGTATCCGCCTATTGAGCAATCGTGCTAGCGTCTCTCTTGAGTTATGCAACACGAGCATTTTGGTGGATTCCACATTTTGAGCTCATTCCTTGGTTGCACGGCCCCATTTATCTATCCGTGTGTGTGTGTTTCCGTGTGCCACATATTGCTATTGGTCTACTTGTTTCTCTTGCGAATTTGTGAATCTCTTTCAACATTATTGACTCTTGCTAACATTTTGCATTAAATTTTGTGCCACTATCCTCACCGAGCTCCTCCATAAGCTTTACTTGTGTAGGTGTGAGAACCGACAAGGATTGGTACCAATAGTGCTATTTCATTGTCCGCATTTGAGTGAACTTGATTCATTTTCAACATCGGTCAAGGTACATTGGTATAAGTTCTTCTCTTTCTCCCACTCATATTTGCTCGAGTCTTGTGATGGATAGGCAAGGCATTTCACCTTCGGTCTACAACAACAACGACGAGTTCGATGCCACGAACAACAACTCCAACGCCAAGATGCAAGCTCAAATGGAGGAGATCAAAGCCCTCATCAAGTCCTATAAGCGATCTTCCTCAACTTCGAGAAGACGCTCAAGAGCACATGCTTCCGTGCTACCATCTCCGGCAAGATCACATCGGCATCGACACCATCACCACCAAGAACGTGAAGGTCATGAGCTCAACACCAACAACCGCTCAACGACTTCACCATCTCCCTTGGCATCTTCGCCAAGCGACTTCAAGGCATCTTCTCCTATGGACATACAGCATCTTCGCCAACAAGAACCTCAAGACTACGCCAAGAGAAGCTCCCAAGCTCAAGTCCGCGACTTCCACGAGCTACTACGACCTCGACATCGACCACGAGATTCCTTTCTATGGGACTCAAGAACCCGAGGAGTACCTCGAGTGGGAGCGTTTGATGGACGACTACCTCAAGCTACATCAAGTTCCTCCCAAGATCAAGTGAAGTGCGCCACAAGAAACTTCCACGACTACGCCGACATGGTGGCTTCACACACCTTCGGAGCACTACGACATGAGTTGGCCCAAGACGAAGAGAGCTTTGCGGCGAGAGTTTGTGCCTCCAACCTACACGGAACAACTTCTTCGCCAATTGGAGAACACCATTCAAGGATCCAAGTCCATCGACGCGTACTTCAAGGAGATGAAGATTGCCTTGCGACGAGCCGGCGTGGACGACCCCATTTCGATGAAGTTCCACTTCATGATGGGATTGAACAACGACATCTCCAAGACTATCTTCCTCGAGAACTACAAGTCCATCGACGACTACTACATTGGTGCTCTCAAGACGGAACAAGAACCCAAGCACACTTCGAGATGACCAAGCTCCATGAGAATGAGCATGAGGCTAGTACCACCAAGATGTCCAAGCCCGACGAGATCCATGACGATGCTCCCAAGTGCGACTTCACCGCCATCCCTCTTTGTGGCATTGATGATGCCGAGTCTACCTTGACTCTTTTTCAAGATGGTACGGCGACAAGTACGACTACGGAGACCTTCAGGGACCAAGCTTTGGAGGCAAGCGACAAGGTGACGAGCAAGGATGATGCTTCCATCTTAGGAGGCGAGAGTGATGATGTGCCATCTTCGGCCTTCATCCACGACGACGATGACAAGATGATCGAGCATGGGATTTTCCCTTCGGTCATGGAGGAGAGTGATGATATGCCATCTTCGGCCTTCATCCACGGCGACCACGACGAGATGGTTGAGTACTTCACCTCGACCACGGCGACGTATGATGACATGAGTGACATGTGCCACCATATTGAGAGTGAGAGTGCCTTCACCACTAGCCCTATATATGATGTGTTGCCACAAATCCCATGTGAGGAGAGCCACAACCCCCACCACTTGAGTGAGATGAGTGACTCCACCATATGTGAGTTTAAGTGCACCTATTTTGAGGGAGTGAGTGAACCACCACATAGAGAGAGTGAGATAGTTGATAGGTCTCGTGAGGCTATTTGCATTTCTAACAACTTGACCTCTACCTCTATTGTGTCTTCTCATTTGGTGCTAGGTCCCATTTATGATGACGCCCGATCCTCGGCGACTTTACTCCTCCCTTTGGACAAGACGATGGCCATGGTGGAATATGATGCACCCCCCACATGGTTCCATCAAGATGAAGATGACCACCATTTGGTCTTCCCCACCTCACCTACACCACTTGAGTGGAATGACAAAGGTAACAAAGGTGACGGTGATGCTCTCGTCCCACTAGTGGACTATTTTGACATTGATTGCTTGCATGATGTTGATCACCCTATTGACATGCTTCATTCTAGTATGATTTCCCAATGTGATGATTTGCCCATTTATGATGAATATGATGATTCTCATGTGGAGTCTATTAGTTGTGATGCCATGTTACATAGGATTTCTTGTGACAATTCTTTAGGTCACATCATGTTTGCTAATCCGCTTGACTTGTCATATGCTATGCATGAGATCAACCATATGTCTTATTTGCAATCTCTTCATAGTGACTATGCATATGCCATTAAAATGAACCCAATTTGCACATATGGCATAGATGACAAGCCCATGGTTATTGGCATTTGTTTTTCTTGTGATGATATTGATATGCTTCCTTTGCATCATTTATCTCATATGCCATGCCATGACCACCTAGCTTCGGATATGCATTGTTTTGGATGTTGTCCATTTTCTCCATGTGATGTTTCCGATATTGCTCATGAGGAGACCCCCATAGTTTCCTCATACATTTTAGGAGATTTTGATTCATCCTATCCATTGCATGATCCCAATACTTGTGTGCACCATATGCTCCCCATGAATAAACATGATATTGATGTGCCATATACTTGCATTCTCAATTTGTGTCCCCATCGTGTCATACATAATAACTATTCTTTCATGATGGATGACATGTTCTTATACCATGCATCAAATTTCTTTGAGCGATGCTTATCTTGTGCTAACTCACACGTGCACATACACATCATGATGGATGATGTGTACATTTACCACGCGCACAATTTCTTTGGTTTGTGTCTCTTTTGTGTAGGTACCCATGAATACTTGTCGAACTCGCAATCCCACAAGTTGACAAAACGAGCTCTAGAGAGCAATGATGACTTGGGATCCCATGGATTGCCTTTCCCACCGCTCACTTCGCGCAAACACTTCGCGCATCTCTTTTACATGGCCCTAACATGGTTATGGGTTGTTGTTCATTACATATCATATGCCCATCTTGCCATGTTCACTTTGCATGATATGCTCATTCCTATACCTTTGACATGCATTTGTGACCCATGCTTTGCATTACACATGATGATTGATACTTGTATGTGTATTTGCAAGCTTGGTGGAGATATTGCTTGTTATTGCCATGTTTCTTTTGTGCACCATTCCTATGATGATACTTTCATCTTGCTTTGTGTTCGTGCTTGCGATATGTCATGTGCACTCCCTATGCCTATTATTTGCTCACATGACATGATTGCCATGCTTTACTCTAGTGTGTTGCATCTTCGCTCCACTAGTTTGAATGACTTGATTACTATGCTTGCTTATGTTGCATCACCATTTCATAAGGTTGATGACAACCATCTATATGTTGTGCACATGATTCATATTGCTTCTTGTCATATATCTCTATGTGTTGCCTCCCTCACGCTAGATGATTTGCCATGTATTGAGTGCAACAATGATTCTCTTCTTGCTCATGAGATTGCCCCCATAGCATTCTCGCATATATTTGGAGATTTTGACATAATTCTTGTGAAGCATGCTTGTCTTAACTCTTTGCACCATATACCTAGTGCCATGAATATCGCCATTGTTGCATCATATTATTCATGCACTTGTCCTTCTAATGGTTTTGTGCAAAGGATGAGAACCATCATGATGGATGATGCGTTTGTCTACCATGCGCATACTTTCTTTGTTTTGCTTTGTGCATGTGTAGGATACTTGGACTTTGTGTCGACTTCCACTTCACGTGAGTTGACCACTCGAGCTCTTGAGAGCGAACCACCTTCTACCACGACGATTCTACATCGCACTTGTTTGTGCTTCGGCATTGGAAAGAATGCACAAGGACATGCCTTCAAGGTGACATCTTTCTTGAGCATGGATATTGTGGATCATACTACTTGTGTTGCTTACACCGTGAGACTTATTGGTCATCTTGGACCACTTGATTGCGCACTTAGTAGAGATCTTGCTTCGACTTGCCATTATCACATTCCCATGCATCATGATATATGTACCTTGTGTGTTGCATCCAATTCTTGGATTACTTGCTCCTCTCATATGTTTGGTTGCAACAATGTCATTACTTCACATATGCCATGTCCCATTGATTGCTACATGATTCACTTGATTGCCTCACACATGATGAACAATTGCTCTTTCTATTGCGTTGAGTGCCACACTATATTCACTACACCCTATGCACATTATGCTTGGATTGTCTTGCACTTGACCCATGTGTTTAGACACTTCATTTTATTTGGTGTTGTGAATACTTCCTATGCCTACCATCGACCATTTGTCGAGCGCTTTATGCATGCTTGCTATAACCTTGAGGTGGATGCTTATGCTCTTGTCACACATATTTGCATCTCTACCTCACATTTACATGCTTGTTCCCATGATATTTTTGCTTGTGCTCGATTGATATGCTTACATGCCATGTCACAATCCTTTGTCACACCCTATGCTATGCTTGATGACAACACTTGTTTGGTGAATCACCTCTTGAATGCTTGGTTTTGCACTAACGCTAACCACATTTGTTTTTCCAAGTGTTTGTTTTATTTACTCCTTTTGAAGGAATCACAAGATGGCGCGACATTGGAGAGTGCCCATTTCGAGCTTCAAGATGACGAGAGCTTGGTGATCGACCACTTTGACACGGCACCGCCATCTCTTTCCCATGGTGATTTGGTTTTCGATCCGAGGTCGGATCCTTTCCAAGGGGGAGGGGATGATGCGGAGCATCCTACGGTCATCACCATGTCAAGAGTCCTTTTGGCAAGTGACACGTGCGACCTCTACTTCTCATACATTAAGGTGAATCTTCTCCTTTACGTGTTCACTTGACCCTTCGAGGATGGTATACTACTTGACACTCCACTGGGTGCATGCATAGGTATGACCGAGCTTCACGGACGACGAGGAGGAGTGCAAGCGCCAAGGAACACCTACACCATCCGCGAGGGAAGCCTGAAGAGAAGACGGAAAAAACGGAGCTGCGGAGTCTCAGCTGGCCGGACGATCGAAGGCTCCGACGTCCGACACTCTCCAAAGACACGGACGACCGACGCCCTCCGGACGTCCGCAGTTGGGCACCGAATGGAATCTACGGACGTCCGATCGCTTACGGACGTCCGACCGACGACGCTCAACTGAATCCACGGACGTCCAAGACCTCCGGACGTCCGGACCATGTCGAGCCTCCGGACGACCGGTGACCTCCGGACGTCCGACGCCTGGGTGTTGACTTTGTTTGGGGCCGTAGCCCTTGTACCCCTTCGCCCCCTAGACTATATATACTCTTTCTTCCCCACCTTTCTAGGTTAGCTTTGGATTAGCTCATGTTTAGGTGAGAGAGCCTTTGCTCATCCACTCGGCTACTTCTCCTCGGAGATGAGGACCTCTACGGAGAAGATCCCCAAGCGGATTCAAGACCCCCTTCTAGGGTGGACCCATCAAGACCTCCTCACGGAGAAGAACGGCTACCGTTTGTATCGTCCTTTGTTGACCTTGAATCATGTATCTCTCTTTGTGTTCTTTGATCTAGCATTTGTGTGACTGATTCCTTGTTGGTTGAGTGTTTTCCCTCGTTCCTCCCTGTGATTTCCTCGTGTTCTTCCGCTCGTTCTTCATGATTCCCCCGTAGGATCCGCTCCAACGTGAAAGATCGCCCACGTAGGGTTCTGCCCTACATCAGACATGTATGAAAGAATTATGAACGGTGGCTTTGCCACAAATACTATGTCAACTACATGATCATGCTAAGCAATATGACAATGATGTATGTGTCATGAAGAACGGTATGCTGGAAAGTTGCATGGCAATATATCTCGGTGGCTGTTTTGAGGAATATATAGGGAGGTTTATGATACGGAGCATACCACGTTCATCCCCATGTACACTCCAACTACTCTCCAAGCCCCAAGGACACATAAGATGAGACCTCGACTATTCGCCATTGGACACGGTTGCTACCTAAGGCGAGGACCCTATGCATGCCTAGGTACCAAGGAGACCCTCTCGGAGATGCTCGGAATGATGGACAAGTCCCCAAGTACAAGGATGAAGGAACACGACGAGAGGAACCGGGAGAAGTCTGCAGAGCCCGGACATCCGGCGTCACCTGACATCCGCCCTTCCATAAGCCCGGACATCCGCCCCAGCCCGACATCCGGCGCCCACCACAACAGCCGAAGACCACAGGGCCTTGACATCCGCCCCCAGCACCGGACATCGGGCCTCCCACGGCCCCGGATATCCGCCCCTCGCCTGAAATCCGCGCCCGCACCCGATTAAGTCTCGAAGACCCAGCCAGCCCGGACATCCGCGCCTCCTGAAGCCCGGACATCCGCGCCGACGCGGGACATCCGGCTCCGCTGTCTCTGCAAGACAATAAAGGGCCGAGACCCATGTACCTCTTCGCCCCTAGACTATATATACTCCATCCCTTCCTCTTTCTAGTGTTAGCGTTGATTTAGCTCATTAGATAGAGTCATTATCCATCGGATCTCCTCCTCGTGAGAGACCGCGGCCCCTCTTCGGAGAAGATCCACCTTGGATTCAAGACCTCCCTTTGCGGAGAAGACCATCATCAAGACCTCCTCACGGAGAAGAACGACTACCGTTTGTATCGTCCTTTGTTGACCTTGAATCATGTATCTCCCTTTGTGTTCATCGATCTAGCATTTGTGTGACCGATTCCTTGTTGGTTGAGTGTTTTCCCTCGTTCCTCCACGTGTTTCCCTCTTGTTCTTCCACGTGTTCTTCGTAATCCACCGTAGGATCCGCTCCAACGTGAAAGATCATCCACGTAGGGTTCCACCCTACATCATCTATGGTATCATGAGCCACGTTGATCACGTTTTTGGAGCCCCTACCCCGTGTTTTCTAGCTTGATTTTGTTGATTTCGTCCTAAATCCGAAAATCCCCACCAAAAATAGCCCCAAATTTTTTTGTGATTTGTTAGTTTTGATGATGTTTTGTTGATTTTGATCCGTGGATTTGCTTGGTTTCAAGTGGATCTAGCATTCCCCCAAGTTTCCCCATCTTTCCTCCACGAAATCCATCAAATTTTGCCCCCGAAATCATCAATTTCCGCCCCCAATTCGAAAATTTCCGCCCCAAACGAGATCGGGATTCGTCGGTCCGGACATCCGGGCCATCCGGGCCCTGGAGCACCAAATTCGCACGGTTCTGGACATACACCCCCGGAAATCCGGCCCCGACCCCCGGATATCCGGCCCCTGGGATTTCAGTTTTTTCCGTTTCACTGTTTTGTCCATAACTAATTCATCCGGAGTCCGATTTTGACGTTCTTTAGCTCGTTTTGAAGCTATTAACATCCCTCATCCCACAAAAATACCACCAAAACCATTTGACTCCATAAAGTTTTCCAAATTTTGGCAAGTTTGCCTAGGCCCTCCACCATATCATCCGCATAGCCACCACCGACTTCCGCAACCTAACAAATTTTGTTCCCCATAGCATTAGTGGTTGCTTGAGTAGTGATTCGAGTCTCCTAAGGTGTTTCGGCTACTTATGGACGATTGCATCTTCATCAACCACCACCACCACTTCCACATAACCTTGCCCACCATACACTTCCGACAACCCAACTTAACCCAATTGTTGATTGAGCTTTTTCGAGTTGTGGCTCGTGTCTCCTAAGGTGTTTCGGCTACTTAGGGACGACAACTTCAACTCCGACACGTGTATAGCCCATCATTCCACTTCCGCATTGTCAAGTGCAAACCACCACCGCATTCCCGCTACCACCATTTTGACATTTGACGTTTGAGATTTTGAGTTCGCGGTTTTCCCGTTTCCTAAGGTGTTTCGGCTACTTAGGGACGAGTCTCCATCATCTTGGTATCTACATCAAGAACACCGCTACTCATCATCGCCGGACGGTAACCTCCATATTGATGTAGGGCGGAACCCTACGTGGACGATCTTTCACGTTGGAGCGGATCCTACGGGGAAATCACGAAGAACGAGCGGAAGAACACGAGGAACTCACGGGGAGGAACAAGGGAAAACTGATAGAGGCAAAGGTGTCCCGATGTTTCGATGAGATGGTGGCTATCGTTTCTGTGGGAGTCGACCTTGACGATCCGACTACTTAACGTGCGAGACGTCGCGCTTTAGCAATCGCTAAACCAACTTCCGAGGGTTATTGACCACGCCGAGCACGATCAACTCGACCACGAGGGCCTGTTTCCTGCGAGCAAACGAAGAACAAGCAAGAAACTGAGATTGCAATCTGGATATTGCGAATATAAGATGAAAGCTTTATTGATCAAGGTGGGGTTCTGTGGCGCCTTTCTCCGGTCGTTGAACACAAACGGCACGCGGTTGCAGCTATGGCGAACTTTTAATCTAAACAAAACCCAAGGTCTAAACGGGCCCTAAGGGCTGTATATATGGAGGAAGAGGGGGGAATTTCGTGGCCCTTGGTGGAGGGGTCCAAATCAACCCTAACTCTTGTTTCCCCACAAATACGGACTCTAAAAACAGCCTATACTTAAGTATTTCGAAATTACATGGGCCTGGCCCAATAATAAGGTGACGCAGCACCTAGAATAGCCTATGGACGAATATTATGAAGTGGCATCTTGTATATTTCGTCCAAGGCCTCATGCACTCATTAGGGTGGCTTCAAAGTCCTGAATCATCACTTGTAACTCCGTTTGTTCCCTTGCGCATGCCAACATCTCCATGCTTGAACTTGCTCCAAGGTTCATCTTTCTTGTCCATGGTAGGCCCTTCATTTGTAAGCAAAACAAATGTATCCAATTTAGGCAGCATCATATTCTCATGAACATTAGAATCATTACCAAGAAACGAAAGTACCGATAATTCAATTGGCGTCATGCGAGCTCTAGTAATTGGTCCAAGATGTATAGCAGCAGGGTTGTGGGTGTAACAATGGTATTGATGTCCTCATCATCCTCCCTTCTTGAAATGAAGTCGCCCTCGACGAAACTCATCTTCCTCACCCAAATAAGGCTTCAAATCTGCAATATTAAAAGTGGGACTAACCCCAAAATCTGCGGGCAACTCAAGTTTATATGCATTATCATTTATTTTCTCTAACACCTTAAATGGACCATCAAGACGTGGCATTAGCTTTGATTTATGCAAATTAGGAAACCTATCCTTACGCAAATGTAACCAAACAAGATCTCCAGTGCAAAGACAACATGTTTTCTACCCTTATCTCCAAAGAAGTTTATATTTAGCATTCATACGCTCAATGTTTTCCTTAGTTAACTCATGCATTTTTAAAATCAATTCAGCACGTTCTTTAGCATCAAAATTAACCTTCTCCAAGATGGAAGAGGCAACAAATCAATAGGTGCACGAGGAAGGAAGCCATACACAATTTCAAAAGGGCACATCTTAGTAGTAGAATGCAATGAACGATTATAAGCAAATTCAATATGAGGCAAGCATTCTTCCCACATTTTCTTATTATTCTTCAAAACAGCCCTAAGCATAGTAGACAATGTTCTATTGACTACTTCAGTTTGTCCATCAGTTTGGGGTGACAAGTAGTACTAAAAGCAGTTTAGTCCCCAACTTAGCCCATAAACATCTCCAAAAGTGGCTAAGAAATTTAGTATCACGATCTGAAACAATAGTATTTGGCACACCATGCAAGCTTAATAATTTCACGAAAGAACAAATCAGCAACATTAACAAAGATCATCGCTTTTATGACATGGTATAA
Source organism: Aegilops longissima (assembly GCA_021605205.1). Classification (NCBI taxonomy): domain Eukaryota; kingdom Viridiplantae; phylum Streptophyta; class Magnoliopsida; order Poales; family Poaceae; genus Aegilops; species Aegilops longissima. The sequence goes on along the minus strand of JAHIAM010001962.1, from coordinate 89,633 downwards.
AGTGTGCCATTTTCGAGAATCTATCCACGACAACAAATATGCTATCCTCCCTTCTTTGTTCGAGGTAAACCTAAAACAAAGTCCATAGATATATCCTCCCAAGGAACACTAGGCACAGCAAAGGCATATATAAACCATGAGGATTGAGTCGTGACTTAGCTTTTTGACATGTAGTGCAGCGAGCTACAAAACGCTCAACATCCCGTCTCATCTTTGGCCAAAAGAAATGTGTAGCAAGTATATCCTCCGCCTTCTTCACGCCAAAGTGTCCCATTAATCCTCCTCCATGCGCCTCCTGCAACAACAAAAGACTAACAGAGCTAGCAGGAATGCATAGCTTGTTAGCACGGAACACAAAACCATCATTAATAACGAACTTGTTCCATGTTCTTCCCTCTTTACAATTCTGCATTACATCTTTAAAATCAGCATCATGCACATATTGATCTTTGATGGTCTCCAAACCAAATATTTTGAAGTCAAGTTGTGAAAGCATAGTATATCGACGAGACAAAGCATCAAGAATAACATTTTCTTTACCCTTCTTGTGTTTAATGACATAAGGAAAGTCTCAATGAATTCAACCCATTTAGCATGTCTACGATTCAGTTTAGCTTGACTTTTAATATGTTTCAAAGATTCATGATCGAATGTATAACAAATTCTTTGGGCCATAAATAATGTTGCCATGTCTCTAAAGTCCTAACAAGAGCATATAATTCTTTGTCATAAGTAGAATAGTTCAGACTAGGCCCACTCAATTTTTCGAAAAGTATGCAACAGGTTTGCCATCTTGTAATAACACACCTCCTAATCCAATTCCACTAGCATCACATTCAAGCTCAAAAGTCTTATTAAAGTCGAAGTTGGAGTAAAGGAGCATGTGTCAACTTATCTTTCAATACCGTGAAGGCTTCTTCCCATGCGGTACCCCAAACAAAAGGCACATCCTTCTTTGTAAGCTCATTGAGAGGTGCAGCAATGGTGCTAAAGTCTCTCACAAAACGCCTATAGAAACCAGCGAGTCCAAGAAAACTCCTCACTTGTGTGACCGCTTTGGGCTGCGCCAACTCTCAATAGCTTCAATCTTGGCTTTATCAACTTCAATTCCTGTGGAGTAACAACATAGCCAAGAAAAGATACTCGGTCGGTGCAAAAGGTGCACTTCCCAAGGTTACCAAACAAACGTGCATCACGAGAGCATTAAAAACAGCACGTAAATGTTCCAAATGTTCTTCCAAAGATTTGCTATAAATCAGTATATCATCAAAGTAAACTACCACAAATCGTCCAATGAAAGCACGTAAAACTTCGCTCATTAATCTCATGAAAGTACTAGGTGCATTAGTTAACCCAAAAGGCATGACTAACCACTCATATAATCCAAACTTAGTTTTAAATGCTGTTTTCCATTCATCTCCCAATTTCATACGAATTTGATGGTATCCACTACGCAAATCAACTTTGGAGAATATTGTAGAGCCACTCAATTCATCAAGCATATCATCTAGCCTAGGAATAGGATGACGATAACTAATAGTAATATTATTAATGCCTCTACAATCAACACACATACGCCGACGCACCATCCTTTTTAGGCACTAGTATAATAGGAACAGCACAAGGACTAAGAGATTCGCGATATAACCTTTGTCGAGCAGCTCCTGTACTTGACGATAATCTCCTTCGCCTCCTCCGGATTGGTACGGTATGGTGCGCGGTTGGTAGTGATGCACCGAATTAAGTCAATTTGATGCTCAATCCTCGAATAGGTGGTAATCCTGGCACGCCTTGTGGAAAGACGTCGTGAACTCCCGCAAAATGTTAGTGACAGCAGGGGCAAAGAGGAAGGCACGTCCTCGAATGAAAATAATGCCTCTTTGCACACAAAAGCATAGCAAACAGATTTGCTAGAATCTAGCTCATCAATATCAGATTTGGTGGCAAATAAACATGCACTTTTCAGTTTAATTTCAGAAGCAACATTAGATGGTTTATTATTAGGCTTCATTTGTTGCTCAAATTCTTTTGCCACAATCTGATTTTCACTCTTATTTTCTCCTGTTTTGCTTTATTAGCTCTATTAATATCATCTTTCAAAATGGAATCAGAGTCATAGGAAGCAAAGTAATATTTTATCCTTGTGAACAAGAGTATACTGATTGTTTCTACCATGGTGTACAGAATTTTATCAAATTGCCATGGTCTACCAAGTAATAAGGAACATGCTTGCATAGGTACCACATCACAATCAACATAATCAGCATATGTAGAGATACTAAAATGCACACGAACAGACGTGTTACCTTAACCTTGCCGCTGTTGTTGAACCATTGGATGTAGTAAGGATGTGGATGTGGTCTTGTGGTGAGAGAAAGCTTCTCCACCATATCCATGCTAGCCAAGTTGTTGCAGCTCCCTCCATCTATGATGACGCTGAATAGAACGCTCCTTCACAACTCCCTTTGTATGGAACAAGTTATGCCTCTGATTTTGCTCAGCTTGTGTCACCTGCACACTCAAAACACGTTGAGCAACTAAACATTCATACCACAAAGATCTTCACAGCCATGTATTGCGCCTCAAGATCGTAATCATCTCCACCGTGTTCTTCATGTGTAATAAGAGCCAAAGTCTCTTCATCATAGTCACTAGCGACTCATACCCACCATCCTCGGTAGCAATCATCACACGCTGAGATTGGCATTCTCTCAAAAATGTCCTCTTCCCTTACAACGACGACAAATAATATCACTTGTTTGCCCTGTTGACGCCATGGAAGAAGAAGAGCTCTGTAGGCCCAAGCAGTGTACTCTTGGCGATAGTGGTGGTTGTGCCTGCTTTCTTGTATCACGGTTGGAGGTGGCAGCCGACGGAGGTGCCGTGTAGTAGAACGTGTGGAAGTAGATGATGCACGTGGTGTCCATGATGAAGGTCGACCTGCAGAAAAGTTAGTCCGCGCCAAGGCCTGCCGATCCTGCACTTCACGCTCAGCTTTACAAGCAAGATGGAATAATCGAGTGATATTATTATAATCCTTGTAGTCTAGAATGGTCTGAATCTCTATTTAATCCACCCGTAAAACGTGCAAGCATAGCTTCATTCTCCTCAACAATACCACATCTAATCAAGCCAGTTTGTAATTCCCGATAATATTCTTCACCGAATTTTTCCTTGTCTTAAGCGCTGCAATTTTTGAAGTAATTCACGCTGATAATATGGTGGAACCCAACGAGTACGCATAGCAGTTTTCAAAGCAGCCCAAGTAGCTGGAACAGGATATAATCTACAATGTTCGACCACCAAACACATGCAAAGCTAGTGAAAGCACAAACAGCAGCAGAACACGCCTCTCCTCGTGATATTGTAAACATGTAAATCGTTGTTCAGTTTCTAACTCCCAAGTAAGATATATATCAGAACATATCTACCCTCAAATGGTGGAATATTCAATTTCAGTTTAGGAGATGGTCATGATCTCGCACTGAAGGGGAGCCCTAACATTGCCATTATTTGCATGTGGACGACCGGTGGTTGTGGTGCTGGTGGTTGCACGTAGTTCGATGTTGATCAACCTCATCCTCGTAAGCTCTCACATAATCATCCTCCCCACCGCAGCAGCAGGAGCCATGTATATCAACAGCAGCACCAACAGCTTGGCCAGTGAAGAGGGACACGGAAGCTCGGCGGAGGGCTGTTTCATGATGTGGAGGTAGTCCGTGTTGTTGTAGTAGAGGTGCGTTAGGTGCAGCCGGTGGTGGTGGTGGTAGACGCGAGCAATTCATTAAACTTGTTATCGAGCTTTGTTTCAACGCCTTCTCAATGCCATCTATCTTCTCCATGGCCTCTTCAAATCTATTTAGCACATCGTCCACCTGCCCACTCATCATTTGTTGAAACTTATCATGTAGCGCTTTGTTTGTCATATTCTCCCAATCAGTCTCGCTTGGCTTGTGATCCTGCCATGGTTAGCAGCAATAGAAACACACAAGAATATGATTGACAGACTACTAGGAAGTGGTGGTGGTGGTGTGGTGGACAATCACAAATCCGTCAAGCAAATCTCAAATTCTTACCAGTTCTTACCCAAGAAGAAAGCGGTGATCGGCAACCGATGTAGTCAAAACTCTCAAAGCTTGGATAGAGCGATTACTGTGGAGAGTCAAACGCACGATGTAGATGTATGTGGAGCTGGGAAGGCTTATAATATGGTAGCAAAAAGGTTAGCAATAATCAATTCAGAGATGCAAAGTTGAATAAACGCTCAACGACGGTATCAGGTCTGGTCCTAGGCTAGACCGTGCTAGAGACGCGAGCCTAGAACACTAACAAAATCACGGCGCTGCACGGAAACAACGGAAAAGCACACTGGATTTTTTTTCTCTTTTTTTTTTCTTGCTTTTTTTTTTGCTTTTTTTTTTTTTTTTTAAAAATCACTATAATGGCGAGTGTCTCAAAACTCTTCCCGGTCAAACCGACAGATGGGCACGTAATTTTTTCGACCAAAAAAATTTTTTTTTTCGATTGCCGGACCCAAAAACTGAAACGGGTCAAAAAAACTTTCTATAATGGCGATCGTCTCAATACGCTTAGAAACACTTAAAAATAGGATAGCCGAAAATTTTTTCGACAAGTGCGTTGTAATTTTTTTTTTTTTTCCAAACCTACACAGCAAGGAAACACGAATCGAATTTAGATGGATCTCAAAACAAACCTAATATGAGAAGAACTCGGATTGGTGGTGGATATATGGTGGTGGTATATGGCAGCGGTGGTGGTATATGGTAGCGGTGGTGGTATATGGATATGGATTGGTGGTGGTATATGGATACGGATTGGTGGTGGTATATGGATACGGATTCAGAGCGGTGGCGGATAAGCAATGGTGGTAGATGGCAAGGCGATGATGATGGTCTTGCGGCGGCGTGACAACTTATGACCGTAACTCAAACGCTAAAAGACTAGACTCTAAGACCAGCAACTTGACACGACGATGCAACCGCAAATTCAACAAAGCAAAACCCTAAAAGATTATGCAAAGGCTCGATTGGTTCGGATATGATGAACTAACCCTAATTTTTTTTGTGGCTCTTTCGTGGACTTTAGGTATGAAGAACAGACTCGATCTAATCTACGAAAAACTGTAAAATCTCACCGAGCAACCTGAAAATCTGATACCACTTGATAGAGGCAAAGGTGTCCCGATGTTTCGATGAGATGGTGGCTATCGCTTTACGTGGGAGTCGACCTTGACGATCCGACTACGAACGTCAGCGAGACGTCGCGCCTTAGCAATCGCTAAACCAACTTCCGAGGGTTATTGACCACGCCGAGCACGATCAACTCGACCACGAGGGCCTGTTTCCTGCGAGCAAACGAAGAACAAGCAAGAAACTGAGATTGCAATCTGGATATTGCGAATATAAGATGAAAGCTTTATTGATCAAGGTGGGGTTCTGTGACGCTTTGTCCGGTCGTTGAACACAAACGGCACGCGAAGTTGCAGCTATGGCGAACTTTTAATCTAAACAAAACCCAAGGTCTAAACGGGCCCTAAGGGCTGTATATATGGAGGAAGAGGGGGGAATTTCGTGGCCCTTGGTGGAGGGGTCCAAATCAACCCTAACTCTTGTTTCCCCACACATACGGACTCTAAAACAGCCTATACTTAAGTATTTCGAAATTACATGGGCCTGGCCCAATAATAAGGTGACGCAGCACCTAGAATAGCCTATGGACGAATATTATGAAGTGGCATCTTGTATATTTCGTCCAAGGCCTCATGCACTCATTAGGGTGGCTTCAAAGTCCTGGAATCATCACTTGTAACTCCGTTTTGTTCCCCTTATGCATGCCAACATCTCCATGCTTGAACTTGCTCCAAGGTTCATCTTTCTTGTCCATGGTAGGCCCTTCATTTGTAAGCAAAACAAATGTATCCAATTTAGGCAGCATCATATTCTCATGAACATTAGAATCGTTACCCAGAAACGAAAGTACCTGATAATTCAATTGGCGTGCGCGAGCTCGAGTAATTGGTCCAGTATGTATAGCAGCAGGGGTTGTGGGTGTAACAATGGTATTGATGTCCTCATCAAAAACACTCAACCGACAAGAAATCAATCACACAAGCGCTAGATTATCGAACACATAGAGTGGCACAAGGTTCAAGATCAACAAGGGTAAGGATACACGAGTAGCCGTTCTTCTCCGAGAGGAGGTCTTGATGGGGTCCGCCCTAGAAGGGGGTCCTGAATCCGCTTGGGGGATCTTCTCCGTAGAGGTCCTGATCTCCGAGGAGAAGTAGCCAAGTGGATGAGCAAAGGCTCTCACACCAAAATATGAGCTAATCCAATGCTAACCCTAGAAAGAGGTAGGGGATCAAGTATATATAGTCTCGGGGCGAAGGGGTACAAGGGACAAGTCCCGGAGACACTGCACGCTGGCAGGGGAGGCCGGACGTCCGGGCGTCGGGCCGGATGTCGGGGCCTTCGCGAGGCGCCGGATGTCCGGGCCATCAGCCCGGATGTCCGGGCTGGGGCGACCGTTTCAGCAGAATCGGGAGAGGGGCGCCGGATTTCCGGGCGAGTGGCCGGATATCCGGGGCTTCGGGACGGGCCGGATGTCCGGGCGGGGAGGCCGGATGTCCGGGCTGGCCTGTCTCTTCCAGACGCATTCGGTGATGGAGGGGCCGGATTTCCGGGCGAAGGGGCCGGATATCCGGGGCTTCAGGAAGAGCCGGATGTCCGGGGCATGGTGCCGGATGTCCGGGCTGGGCAGACTTCTCCGGTTCCTCTCGTTGTGTTCCTTCATCCTTGTACTTGGGGACTTGTCCGTCTTCACGTGCACCCTCGGAGGTTCCCTTGACACCTAATCATGCATAGCATATCGGACTTAGGTAGTAGCCATGTCTCGAGTGGATCATATGCGATATCAATAAGGAAGGAGGTCACCTCGTTCTCGAGAGCTCTAGCTCTAGCTCGTGTCATGGGTCCTCTTGGCTCTTGATGAGACGGTTGTGGATGCATGGGGATGATCGTGGATGCTTCGCATCATCGCCCCTTTGGGAGAGATCCGACCTCGGATCAAAAGCTTCATCTCCATGGAAAGGTGCGAGGTCCTTGACGTTGAAGATGTCGCTCACGTTGTACTTGTCTCGAGGTATGTCGATCTTGTAAGCGTTGTCGTTGTAGCGTGCTAGTACCTTGAAAGGTCCATCGGCTCGAGGGAGAAGTTTGACTTGCGCTCTTTGGGGAAGCGGTCCTTGCGAAGGTGTAGCCACACTAGATCACCAATGTTGAAGACGATGGGTTGCTTGTTGGCGTTGAGCTTGTTTGTTTGGCGTTGTACTTGGCGCCAATGGTGTGCCTTGTATCTTCGTGCATCTTCTTGATGTAGCTTGCTCGTTCACTTGCATCCATGTTGGTGCGCTCTTGGAGAGGAAGTGGTAGAATGTCCAATGGGGACAATGGGTTGAAACCGTAGACGACCTCGAAGGGGGACTTGCCGGTAGTTCAATGTCTTGCACGATTGTAAGCGTACTCGGCGATGGGTAGACATGCTTCCCATTCCTAGATGTTCTTCTTGATCAAGACACGAAGTAGAGTGGATAGTGTGCGGTTCGTCACTTCCGTTTGGCCGTCGGTTTGAGGATGGTATGCCGAGGAGAACAAGAGCTTGATTCCGAGCTTGGCACATAGGGTCTTCCAAAAGTAACTCAACAACTTGACGTGACGATCGGAGACGATTGTCTTTGGTACGCCATGGAGTCGCAAGATTTCCCTACAAAAGAGATTGGCAACATGTGAAGCATCGTCTATCTTGTTGCAAGGTATGAAATGTGCCATCTTAGAAAATCTATCCACAACAACAAAGACGGAATCCTTGCCATTCTGAGTCCTAGGCAAACCAAGTACAAAATCCATACTAATGTCTTCCCATGGTTGATATGGAATAGGAAGAGGCATGTAAAGACCATGAGATTGAGCTTTAGAGTTAGCTTTGCGACATGTATAGCATCGGTTGGTGAAGCGTGAGACGTCGCGGAACATCTTGGGCCAAAAGTAGTTGTTGGAGAGCGTGGCGAATGTCTTGTCGCGTCCAAAGTGTCCCATGAGTCCGCCTCCATGAGCCTCTTGCAAAAGGAGCAAACGAAGAGAAGACTCGGGAATGCAAAGTTTGTTAGCTCTCATAAGATAACCATCCTTGATGTAATATTGTTCCCAAGACGTATGCGTCAAGCACTTAGCATAAGGAGAAGCAAAAGATGGATCATGCTCATACAAGTCTTTTATATGCTCAAAACCAATAACATTCAATTCAAGTTGAGTGACAAGCATGCATATGCGTGAAAGCGCGTCGGCACCTACATTTTCTTTACCCTTAATGTACTTGATCACATAAGGAAAAGATTCGATGAATTCACTCCATTTTGCATGACGCTTGTTCAATTTAGTTTGACCTTTGAGGTACTTAAACGTTTCATGATCGGTGTGGATGACAAACTCGTGAGGTCTAAGGTAATGTTCCCAAACATGTAGCACACGCACTAAAGCATACAACTCTTTGTCATAGATGGGGTAATTAAGTTGAGCACCGGATAGTTTTTCACTAAAATAAGCAATGGCTCGTTTTTCTTGCATCAAAACTCCGCCGATTCCGGTACCACTTGCATCACAATGAACCTCAAAAGTTTTGTCAAAATTGGGCAAAGCAAGAATCGGAGCATGAGTAAGCAAAGACTTGAGCTCATCAAAAGCGGTTGATCGCAACGTTCCCCAAACAAAGGGAGTATTCTTCTTGCTCAAAGCATGCAAAGGAGCGGCAATTGTGCTAAAATCTTTCACAAAGCGATTTATAGAAACCCGCAAGACCAAGAAAACTTCACACTTGTTGCAAATTGGTGGGTTGGGGCCAAGTTTTGATTGCTTCAATTTTAGATTCATCAACATGGACACCCTTTGAGGAAACTACAAAACCCAAGAAAACCACTTTGTCAACTCCAAAAGTGCATTTTTTCAAGTTTGCATAAAGGCTTTCCTTGCGAAGAGTTTGCAACACAGACTTTACATGATTGATGTGCTCTTTCATGGTTTTGCTAAACACAAGAATATCATCAAAGTAAACCACAACAAAGACTCCAATATAAGGACGAAGCACATGATGCATAAGACGCACAAAAGTACCGGGAGCTTCCGAAAGACCCATAGGCATCACTAACCATTCATATAAACCAAATTTGGTTTTGAAAGCAGTTTTCCATTCATCACCCTCTTGCATGCGTATTTGGTAATAGCCACTTTTAAGATCAATTTTTGAGAAAAAGTTGGCTCCACTGAGTTCATCAAGCATGTCATCTAAGCGAGGAATGGGATGCCTATATCAAACGGTAATAGCATTGATAGGTCTACAATCGGAACACAAGCGGAAACTTCCATGATGAGGACATGACTACCTTGGATGAGACCAAAAATATTGCATACATGCATATTTCTCAGGTGATTTCTAGTGCAAACTATTCAATAATATATTTATGTTATCCAGGACAAAAATACTTCACAAACTTTTGTGCCATGTCTAATTGCAGGTGTATGGGACATTTGTACAATCCACATATGAAGATAAGGGAGAAAGAGATGTTTACCTGCTGTTCAAAAAGTTCTCTCACGTCACTTTTGGCCCAAGAGAAGATAGAGTCCAAGTCTCTCACGTTCTGGACTTAGATTCGGACTGCACAGACATACCTGACTCAAAACGTCTATAACTTTTTCATACGGACTCCAAATTGGTTGATTCTTTTTTTGTTGGAAAATAGATTTCGTGCATTTTCCAACCCAATTGGAATCACCTTAAAATCCGTCCGGAGCGTTGAGTTATAGACGAAACAATCTGATGCTGCAGCAGAATCCGAGTCAAACTACAAGTCCAAAGGTGTTACGTCACCTCCGCTTGGGCCCATTGGCCTTGTACGACCTAGGGTTAGTTTTAGGCTGCCTTGGGACGTCCTCCCACCTCCTTGGCCGCCACCCCTTGCTCCTATATAAGTAGATCCATCTAGTAGCTTTTTCCTTGGGATTTGTTTAGTTAAAAGTTAGCCATTGCAACTTCGTACTTTGTTTGTGTCCAACGACCAGACCAAGACCGCTTACGGATCCCCACCATTATCAATACTTCATATATATTCGCAATATTCAGATTGCTTTATCATATTCTTGCTCGTTCTTCGATTGCTTGCAGGAATAGACCTTTCGTGGTCAGCTGATCGTGGTTCCGCATCGCCAAGAATATAAGGAGATTGGTTTAGCGATTGCTAAGGCGCAACGTCGTGCACGTTTGTAGTCGGATCGTCAAAGTCGACTCCACCAAATCGAGGGTTATCATCTCATCGAAAGATCGGGACACCCTCGCCTCTATCATTCCATCGGGCTTAGGCACAAGAATAACGGGAACGGCACAAGGGCTTAAGCTTTCACGTACATGACCGTTGTCGATTAGTTGTTGTACTTGCCGTTGAATCTCCTTGGTTTCTTCCGGATTGACTCGGTATGGAGCTTTGTTTGGTAGCGGCGCTCCGGGGATGAGGTCGATTCGATGCTCAATGCCTCGAAGAGGAGGTAGACCCGAAGGTAGCTCATCGGGGAAAACATCTTGGAATTCCTGCAAAAGAGATTGAAATACCAAAGGTAGCTCGTGAATGGTGTTAGTTTTTGGTTCTCCATCCTTGCACACAAGGACAAAGTGCATCACGGTAGATGGATTCTCACACACTTCTCTCATCTCACTTTTGGTGGCAAATAGAATGAGGTTTTTCTCTCTAGGTGAAGAGTCGCTCAAATTTGGCTTGTGGCTCTCACTCACTTTTGGGTGGATCACTTTCTCACTCTTGTCTCTATGATGTGTGGCTTGCTTGTCGGCTATCACTTGACTAGGAGACATAGGTCGTAGTACATATTCTTTCCCTTTCATCTTGAAGCTATAGTGATTGGTGTGCCCATTGTGGATGACACCACGGTCGAATTGCCATGGTCGACCTAGAAGTAGATGGCAAACGGTCATTGGGACCACATCACATTCCAATGTGTCTTCATAAGCACCAATTTTGAAGGAGACTTGGACCGTATGCTCGACTCGTATAGTGCCGGAGTCACTTAGCCATTGAACCTTGTAGGGGTGCGGGTGCTTCCTCTTGACCAATTGGAGCTTGGAGCATAGTTCTTCACTTGCCAAGTTGTGGCAACTACCTCCATCGATGATGACCTTGATGGACCGTCCATTGATGCCGGCTTTTGTGTGGAAGATGTGGCATCGTTGGTCTTCTTCTTGTTGATGTTGGAGAGTCAAGACCTTGGAGACAACGAGAGCGGGGCTCGAATCCTCGTCACAAAAGACTTGATCATCTTCGTCTTCGTTCGCTTGCCGGTGCATGGCCACTTGCTCAAGGGCTTCCATTTCCTCTTCACTCATGGAGTCATATGTGCCATCGTCGTTGAGGATCATGGTGCGCTTGTTGGTGCATTCGTATGACTTGTGGCCTCGGCCGCCGCAAGTGAAACACTTGAAGGAGCTTGTTTTGATGGTCTCATCGGTCGGAGTAGAGGATGAAGCACGCGGCTTGAGGTTGCTTGTAGTAGGAGGAGGACGACTTGAACTTGTCGATGTCTTCTTGTAACTTGACTTGTCGTCGTTTCTTGAAGAAAACTTGGTTGATGTAGATGTTGGAGGAGTCGTTGAAGCTTGGTTGTTGGAGAAGCCGAGGTCTTGGATGAGTACTTGGCGTTTGAAGTCATCTTGCACTTGGCGCCCGCCTTTGTAGCTTGATGCACGAGCTCAATGACGGATGAGTATGGTTGGAAGTCGGCGATCTTCTTGATGGGATGATTGAGTCCATTCAAGAAACGTGCCATAGTTTGCTCATCATCTTCCTTGACATTGGCTCGAATCATGGCTATCTCCATTTCCTTGTAATATTCTTCAACGCTCTTTGTTCCTTGCTTGAGTAGTTGGAGTTTCTTGAAGAGGTCGCGGTTGTAGTAGGATGGCACAAAACGTGCTCGCATGACATCCTTCATTTGAGCCCAAGTGGTGATTGGAGGTTCACCTCTTGCTTGTCGTCGCTAGATAATTTGTTCCCACCATATGAGCACATAATCTTGGAACTCAACTGATGCCATAGCGATTTTCTTCGCTTCATCGTAGTTGTGCAAGCGGAAGATTTTGTCAACCTTCAATGCCCATGAGAGGTAGTCTTCGGGGTCATTGCTTCCATTGAACTTTGGCATGGTGAATTTTAGCTTGCCGTAGCGTTGCTCTTCATTGTGTTGTTGGCGATGTTGATGATGACGTCCTTGAAGTGGATTGTACTCGTCTTCATGTTGCTCTTGGCGCGGAGGAAGACCATGATCAACTTGTTCTTGTTGAACTTGAGGTTGAGGTGGAGCTTGACGAGCTTGTGGAGGAGCTTGAGGAACTTGACGTTGTACAAGAGGTTGGTAGTTCCTCTCTTGGATTTCTTCTCGAAGGGCTTCCTCTTGATTGCGCCGTTCGCGATTGCGGTTGGCGAAGGCTCTACTTGATTCTTGAAGGGCACGTTGCGCCTCAAGAGCTTGCGCTTCACGTTGTTGTTGTTGAAGACGTTGAGCCTTGGCGTCTTGTTCGTCTTGGTGAAGACGTGCTCGTTCTTCCTCTTGTTGGCGACGAAGATGTTGTCATTCTTGAGCTTGAGCAAAAGCCTCTTGGTTTGATTGAGGACGAGGAACTTGATCATCAACTTGCTCTTGTGAATGCTTGTCATGTAGCGGGTTGCGAGATGCATGACGGTCTTGACGAGAGGCACGACGAAGAGTGTTCGACGTAGGTGTACTTGAGTCGTAGAAGGTGTCGTCGGAGTGTCGACTCGAGCGGCTCCGTCTTGATGATGAAGAAGTTGAATGATGCCGGTTTCTCATCAAAGCGCGGATCTCGTCCATTCTTGCATCGTTCTCTTGCTTGTGAGCCTCGAACTTGTTGTCGAAGTAGTCTCTTGTACGTTGCTCAGAGAGTCGCAAGTCGGTGGCGAGTTGTCCGATCGGTCGCTCATTGCTTGTTGTTCTTGGTGCAACGCACAGTGCATCAAGAGGTGGCTCTTGGTGACGATGAAGTCATGTCGTCGTCTTGCTCGATGAAGAGTGGGTTGGTAGAAGAACTTGGCCTATCCATCATTCCAAGCAAGATGTGAGTGGTAGAACGGAAAAGAACTTATACCAATGTACCTTTGACCGATGTTGAAAATGAATCAAGTTCACTCAAATGCGGACAATGAAATAGCACTCTTGGTACCGATTCTTGTCGGTTCTCACACCTACACAAATAAAAGCTTATGGTGGAGCTCGGTTAGGATGGTGGCACAAAATTTGATGCAATTGTAAGTGAGACTCAATAAAGTTGGAAATGATTCACAAATTTGCAAATGCAACAAGTAGACCAATAGCAAGATATGGTACACGAAACACACGCAAATAGATAATATGGGGTTATGCAACCAAGGATGAGCCAAAATGTGGAATTCACCAAGATGCTCTTGTTGCACAACACTAGAGAGACGCTAGCACGATTGCAATAATAGGCGGATACTGAACTTGTGCACAACCTACTAAGCAAAAATGCAACGACTTCTATCCCAAGTATGCTATATGTATGGTGTTTCAATGTGTTGATCCAAGATGATCAAGTATGACAATCTTAATGTTTTATGATGCTATGGTTCTTGCTCATAAGCTCTTTGCTTATCTTTCTCTCTTTGCTTAAAAGCTTGATTGGCTCTTTCTCTTTGAGCTCTTTTCTCATGCAAAACTTCACGAACCAAGATAGCAATTGTGTATGCGATGACAACTTTGTGACACACAAGTTGATGCTAAGATATGCACCACTTTGGTATGGTATGTATGCTAAGGAGTATGATCACTAATGTGCACAAGTCACGTTGCCGGCAATACTCAATGGCTAGTCTCGATGGGTAAGCAACGCAAAAGATGGCCTATGATGGTTATCAATGCAATTGCAAGTAATGACAAAGGTGTCGACGATGTTACCGTCCTTGGCGAAGATGAGCGGTGGTGATGTTGATGTTGAACCGTACCTAGATAGCCGAAACACAAAAGGATACGGAAAACCCCAACTCAAATTCTCAAGGCAAAAGTTGGCCACATTGTCGGAATTGGTAGTGGAAAGGGCTATGGTGGTGTTATGTGGGGGTGGTGGAGGTAAGTGGAAGTGTATGTGGGCACGGGACAAAATTTGGCGAAAGTTAGGCGGTGATCGGGGTGGTGGAAGGGATTGTTGCTACCAGGGGCCGGAAATCCGGGCTAGAAGCCGGATGTCCGGGGCGCCGGATGTCCGGGCTGATCGGGCCGGATGTCCGGGCTTCCGGATGTCCGGGCTGCTCGGGCCGGATGTCCGGGCTCGAAGAACACCGCGAGGAGAGGTCAAATCGGATCAAAATTTAGGCGGTTTTGTGGATGGAAATTGTGGAAAAGATGGGGGAATGCTAGATCTACCTGCAACACATGAAATCCAGGGATCAAATCCAACAAAACTTCATCACACTAACAAATCACAAAAAAATTTGGGGGCTATTTTTGTGGGGAATTTTCGAAATTAGGACAAAAACAACAAAATCAAGCTAGAAAACACGGGGTAGGGGCTCCAATAACGTGATCAACGTGGCTCATGATACCATAGATGATGTAGGGCGGAACCCTACGTGGACGATCTTTCACGTTGGAGCGGATCCTACGGCGAAATCACGAAGAATGAGCGGAAGAACACGAGGAACTCACGGGGAGGAACAAGGGAACACTCAATCGACAAGAAATCAATCACACAAGCGCTAGATTATCGAACACATAGAGTGGTACAAGGTTCAAGATCAACAAGGGTAAGGATACACGAGTAGCCGTTCTTCTCCGAGAGGAGGTCTTGATGGGGTCCGCCCTAGAAGGGGGTCTTGAATCCGCTTGGGGGATCTTCTCCATAGAGGTCCTGATCTCCGAGGAGAAGTAGCCAAGTGGATGAGCAAAGGCTCTCACACCAAAATATGAGCTAATCCAATGCTAACCCTAGAAAGATGATAGAGGCAAAGGTGTCCCGTCTTTCGATGAGATGTTGGTTTTCGCTTTGGAGGAAGTCGACTTTGACGATCCGACTACGAACGTGCGAGGACGTCGCGCCTTAGCAATCGCTAAACCAACTCCGAGAGGTTATTGACCACGCCGGAGCACGATCAACCTGACCACGAGGGTCTGTTTCCTGCGAGCAAACGGAGAACAAGCAAGAAACTGAGATTGCAATCTGGATATTGCGAATATAAGATGAAAGCTTTATTGATCAAGGTGGGGTTCTGTGACGCCTTTGTCTGGTCGTCGAACACAAACGAAGTACGCGAAGTTGCAGCTATGCATGAGATAACTAAGGAAAACATTGAGCGTATGAATGCTAAATATAAACTTGCTGGAGATAAGGGTAGAAAACATGTTGTCTTTGCACCGGAGATCTTGTTTGGTTACATTTATGTAAGGATAGGTTTCCTAATTTGCAAATCAAAGCTAATGCCACGTGTCTGATGGTCCATTTAAGGTGTTAGAGAAAATAAATGATAATGCATATAAACTTGAGCTGCCTGCAGATTTTGGGGTTAGTCCCACTTTTAACATTGCAGATTTGAAGCCTTATTTGGGTGAGGAATATGAGCTTCCGTCGAGGACGACTTCATTTCAAGAAGGGAGGATGATGAGGACATCAATACCATTGTTACACCCACAGCCCCTCTTGCTACATATATTGGACCAATTACTAGAGCTCACAGACGCCAATTAAATTATCGTGTACTTTCGTTTCTTGGTAATGATTCTAATGTTCATGAGAATATGATGCTGCCTAAATTGGATACATTTGTTTTGCTTACAAATGAAGGCCCTAGCTTGGAGAAGGATGAACATTGAGCAAGAACAAGCATGGAGATAATGCCATGCGCAGGGGAACAAGAACGGTTACAAGTGATGATTTCAGGACTTTGAAGCCACCATAATGGGTGCATGAAGCCTTGGACGAAATATACAAGATGCTACTTCATAAATGTCATCCCGAGGCTATTCTAGGTGCTGCGTCACCTTATTAGTGGGCCAGGCCCATGTAATTTCGAAATACTTAAGTATAGGCTGTTTTAGAGTCCGTATGTGTGGGAAACAAGAGTTAGGGTTGATTTGGACCCCTCCACCAAGGGCCACGAAATTCCCCCTCTTCCTCCATATATACAGCCCTTAGGGCACCGCTTAGACCTTGGGTTTTGTTTAGATTAAAAGTTCGCCATAGCTGCAACTTCGCGTGCCGCTTGTGTTCAACGACCAGACAAAGGCGCCACAGTAACCCCACCTTGATCAATAAAGCTTTCATCTTATATTCGCAATATCCAGATTGCAATCTCAGTTTCTTGCTTGTTCTTCGCTTGCTCGCAGGAAATGCAGACCCTCGTGGTCAGGTTGATCGTGTTCGCGTGGTCAATAACCTCTCGGAGTTGGTTTAGCGATTGCTAAGGCGCGACGCCCTCAAGACGCTCAGTAGTCGGATCGTCAAAGTCGACTTCCTCCAAAGCGAAAACCACATCTCATCGAAAGACGGGACACCTTTGCCTCTATCAAGTGGTATCAGATTTTCAGGTTGCTCGGTGAGATTTTACAGTTTTTCGAGATTAGATCGAGTCTGTTCTTCATACCTAAAGTTCACAAAAAGCCACAAAAAAATTAGGTTAGTTCATCATATCCGAACCAATCTGAGCCTTTGCATAATCTTTTTAGGGTTTTTGCTTTGTTGAATTTGCGTTGCATCGTCGTGTCAAGTTGCTGGTCTTAGAGTCTAGTCTTTAGAGTTTCGAGTTCGGTCATAAGTTGTCACGCCGCCGCCGCACCATCATCATCGCCTTGCCATCTACCACCATTGCTTATCCGCCACCACTCAATCGAATCGGTATCCATATACCACCACCGCTACCATATACCACCACCGCTGTCATATACCACCACCATATATCCACCACCAATCCGAAGTTCCTTGCATATTATGTTTGTTTTCGAGACCCATCTAGTTTCCGATTCGTGTTTCCTTGCCGGAGTAGGTTTCGGAAAAAAGAGTCTGAAACCACCCTCCGTTTAGGCCCAAAATTTTCCGAAAACGCACTTGTCGAAAAATTTTCGCTATCCTATTTTAGGTGTTTCTAAGCGTATTGAGACAAATGCCATTATAGAAAGTTTTTTGACCCGCTTCAGCTTCGGGTCCGGGCGGTCGAAAAAAAATTTTTGTCGAAAAATTTCGTGCCCATCCTGTCGGTTTGACCTGGAAGAGTTTTGAGACACTCGCCATTATAGTGATTTTTCGCAAAAAAAAAAAGCGCAAAAAAAAAAAAGCGCAAAAAAAAAGCGAAAAAAATTATTCCAGAGTGTGCTTTTCCGTTGTTCCTGCAGCAGCCGTGATTTTGTTAGTGTTCTAGGCTCGCGTCTCTAGCACGGTCTAGCCTAGGACCAAAGACAAGACTCGTCGTTGAGCGCTTATTCAACTTTGCATCTCTGAATTGATTATTGCTGACCCTTTTGCTACCATATTATAAGCCTTCCCAGCTCCACATACATCTACATCGTGCGCTTGACTCTCCCCGTAATCGCTCTATCCAAGCTTTGAGAGTTTTGACTACATCGGTTGCCGATCACCACCGCTGCTGGGTAAGAACTGGTAAGAATTTGAGATTTGCTTGACGGATTTGTGATCGTCCACCACACCACCACCACCACTTCCTAGTAGTCCGTCAATCATATTCTTGTGTGTTTCTATTGCTGCTAACCATGGCAGGATCACAAGTCGATTTAGACCGACCGGGAGAACATGACAAACAAAGCGCTACATGATAAGTTTCAACAAATGATGAGTGGGCAGGTGGACGATGTGCTAAATAGATTTGAAGAGGCCATGGAGAAGATAGATGGCATTGAGAAGGCGTCAAACAAAGCTCGATAACAAGTTTAATGAATTGCTCGCTGCCTACCACCACCACCACCGCTGCACCTAACGCACCTCTACTACAACAACATGGACTACCTCGACATCGCGAAACAGCCCTCCGCCGAAGCTTCCGTGTCCCTCTTCACCGCCAAGCTGCTGGTGCTGCTGTTGATACTTCGTGGCTCCTGCTGCTGCGGTGGGGAGGATGATTATGTGAGAGATTACGAGGATGAGGTTGATCAACATCGAACTACGTGCAACCACCAGCACCACAACCACCGTGTCGCCCACATGCAAATAATGGCAATGTTCGGCTCCCCTTCAGTACGAGATCATGACCATCTCCCTAAACTGAAATTGAATATTCCACCATTTGAGGGTAGATATGTTCCTGATATATATCTTACTTGGGAGTTAGAAACTGAACAACGATTTACATGTTTACAATATCCCGAGGAGAGACGTGTTCCTCGCTGCCGTTTGTGCTTTCACTAGCTTTGCATGTGTTTGGTGGTCTGAACATTGTAGATTATATCCTGTTCCAGCTACTTGGGCTGCTTTGAAAACTGCTATGCGTATCGTTGGGTTCCACCATATTATCAACGTGAATTACTTCAAAAATTGCAGCGCTTAAGACAAGGAAAAATTCGTAGAAGAATATTATCGAATTACAAACTGGCTTGATTAGATGTGGTATTGTTGAGGAGAATGAAGCTATGATTGCACGCTTTCGGGTGGATTAAATAGAGAGATTCAAACCATCCTAGACTACAAGGATTATAATAATATCACTCGATTATTCCATCTTGCTTGTAAAGCTGAACGTGAAGTGCAGGATCGATGTGCCTTGGCGCGACTAACTTTTCTCGCAGGTCGACCTTCATCATGGACACCACGTGCATCATCTACTTCCACACGCTCTACTACACCGCACCTCCGTCGGCTGCCACCTCC
The DNA here is from genome assembly GCA_021605205.1 of Aegilops longissima. Classification (NCBI taxonomy): domain Eukaryota; kingdom Viridiplantae; phylum Streptophyta; class Magnoliopsida; order Poales; family Poaceae; genus Aegilops; species Aegilops longissima. The sequence continues at coordinate 70,658 of JAHIAM010001962.1, read as the reverse complement.
AACCGTGATACAAGAAAGCAGGCACAACCACCACTATCTCGCCAAGAGTACACCTGCCGGGACTACACAGAGCTCTTCTTCTTCCATGGCATCAACAGGCACACAAGTGATATTATTTGTCGTCGTTGTAAGGGAAGAGGACATTTTATGAGAGAATGCACATCTCAGCGTGTGATGATTGCTACCGAGGATGGTGTGTATGAGTCTGCTAGTGACTATGATGAAGAGACTTTGGCTCTTATTACACATGAAGAACACGGTGGAGATGATTCTGATCCCGAGATGCAATACATGGCTGCTCAAGATGCCGACAGGTATGAATGTTTAGTTGCTCAACGTGTTTTGAGTGTGCAGGTTACACAAGCTGAGCAAAATCAGAGGCATAACTTGTTCCATACAAAGGAGTTGTGAAGGAACGTTCTATTCAAGGCCATCATAGATGGAGGAGCTGCAACAACTTGGCTAGCATGGATATGGTGGAGAAGCTTTCTCTCACCACAAGACCACATCCACATCCTTACTACATCCAATGGTTCAACAACAGCGGCAAGGTTAAGGTAACACGTCATGTTCGTGTGCATTTTAGTATCTCTACATATGCTGATTATGTTGATTGTGATGTGGTACCTATGCAAGCATGTTCCTTATTACTTGGTAGACCATGGCAATTTGATAAAATTTCTGTACACCATGGTAGAAACAATCAGATACTCTTGTTCACAAGGATAAAAATATTACTTTGCTTCCTATGACTCCTGATTCCATTTTGAAAGATGATATTAATAGAGCTAATAAAGCAAAACAGAGAAAAATAAGAGTGAAAATCAGATTGTGGCAAAAGAATTTGAGCAACAAATGAAGCCTAATAATAAACCATCTAATGTTGCTTCTGAAATTAAACTGAAAAGTGCATGTTTATTGCCACCAAATCTGATATTGATGAGCTAGATTCTAGCAAATCTGTTTGCTATGCTTTTGTGTGCAAAGAGGCATTATTTTCATTCGAGGACGTGCCTTCCTCTTTGCCCCTGCTGTCACTAACATTTTGCAGAGTTCACCGACGCCTTCCCACAAGACGTGCCACCGGATTACCACCTATTCGAGGGATTGAGCATCAAATTGACTTAATTCCGGTGCATCGCTACCCAACCGCGCACCATACCGCACCAATCCAGAGGAGACGAAGGAGATTATGCATCAAGTACAGGAGCTGCTCGACAAAGGTTATATACGCGAATCTCTTAGTCCTTGTGCTGTTCCTATTATACTAGTGCCTAAAAAGGATGGTACGTCATGTATGTGTGTTGATTGTAGAGGCATTAATAATATTACTATTCGTTATCGCCATCCTATTCCTAGGCTAGATGATATGCTTGATGAATTGAGTGGCTCTACAATATTCTCCAAAGTTGATTTATGTAGTGGATACCATCAAATTCGTATGAAATTGGGAGATGAATGGAAAACAGCATTTAAAACTAAGTTTGGATTATATGAGTGGTTAGTCATGCCTTTTGGGTTAACTAATGCACCTAGTACTTTCATGAGATTAATGAACGAAGTTTTACGTGCTTTCATTGGACGATTTGTGGTAGTTTACTTTGATGATATACTGATTTATAGCAAATCTTTGGAAGAACATTTGGAACATTTACGTGTTGTTTTTAATGCTCTACGTGATGCACGCTTGTTTGGTAACCTTGGGAAGTGCACCTTTTGCACCGACCGAGTATCTTTTCTTGGCTATGTTGTTACTCCACAGGAATTGAAGTTGATAAAGCCAAGATTGAAGCTATTGAGAGTTGGCCGCAGCCCAAAACGGTCACACAAGTGAGGAGTTTTCTTGGACTCGCTGGTTTCTATAGGCGCTTTGTGAGAGACTTTAGCACCATTGCTGCACCTCTCAATGAGCTTACAAAGAAGGATGTGCCTTTTGTTTGGGGTACCGCACAGAAGAAGCCTTCACGGTATTGAAAGATAAGTTGACACATGCTCCTTTACTCCAACTTCCTGATTTTAATAAGACTTTTGAGCTTGAATGTGATGCTAGTGGAATTGGATTAGGAGGTGTGTTATTACAAGATGGCAAACCTGTTGCATACTTTTCTGAAAAATTGAGTGGGCCTAGTCTGAACTATTCTACTTATGACAAAGAATTATATGCTCTTGTTCGGACTTTAGAGACATGGCAACATTATTTATGGCCCAAAGAATTTGTTATACATTCTGATCATGAATCTTTGAAACATATTAAAAGTCAAGCTAAACTGAATCATAGACATGCTAAATGGGTTGAATTCATTGAGACTTTCCCTTATGTCATTAAACACAAGAAGGGTAAAGAAAATGTTATTGTTGATGCTTTGTCTCGTCGCTATACTATGCTTTCACAACTTGACTTTAAAATATTTGGTTTGGAGACCATCAAAGATCAATATGTGCATGATGCTGATTTTAAAGATGTAATGCAGAATTGTAAAGAAGGAAGAACATGGAACAAGTTCGTTATTAATGATGGTTTTGTGTTCGTGCTAACAAGCTATGCATTCCTGCTAGCTCTGTTCGTCTTTTGTTGTTGCAGGAGGCGCATGGAGGAGGATTAATGGGACACTTTGGCGTCAAGAAGACGGAGGATATACTTGCTACACATTTCTTTTGGCCAAAGATGAGACGGGATGTTGAGCGTTTTGTTGTTCGCTGCACTACATGTCAAAAAGCTAAGTCACGACTCAATCCTCATGGTTTATATATGCCTTTGCCTGTGCCTAGTGTTCCTTGGGAGGATATATCTATGGACTTTGTTTTAGGTTTACCTCAAACAAAGAAGGGGAGAGATAGCATATTTGTTGTCGTGGATAGATTCTCGAAAATGGCACACTTTATACCATGTCATAAAAGCGATGATGCTGTTAATGTTGCTGATTTGTTCTTTCGTGAAATTATTCGCTTGCATGGTGTGCCAAATACTATTGTTTCAGATCGTGATACTAAATTTCTTAGCCACTTTTGGAGATGTTTATGGGCTAAGTTGGGGACTAAACTGCTTTTTAGTACTACTTGTCACCCCAAACCGATGGATAAACTGAAGTAGTCAATAGAACATTGTCTACTATGCTTAGGGCTGTTTTGAAGAATAATAAGAAAATGTGGGAAGAATGCTTGCCTCATATTGAATTTGCTTATAATCGCTCATTGCATTCTACAACTAAGATGTGCCCTTTTGAAATTGTGTATGGCTTCCTACCTCGTGCACCTATTGATTTGTTGCCTCTTCCATCTTCGGAGAAGGTTAATTTTGATGCTAAAGAACGTGCTGAATTGATTTTAAAATGCATGAGATAACTAAGGAAAACATTGAGCGATGAAAGCTAAATATAAACTTGCTGGAGATAAGGGTAGAAAACATGTTGTCTTTGCACCGGAGATCTTGTTTGGTTACATTTATGTAAGGATAGGTTTCCTAATTTGCATAAATCAAAGCTAATGCCACGTGTTGATGGTCCATTTAAGGTGTTAGAGAAAATAAATGATAATGCATATAAACTTGAGCTGCTGCAGATTTTGGGGTTAGTCCCACTTTTAACATTGCAGATTTGAAGCCTTATTTGGGTGAGGAATATGAGCTTCCGTCGAGGACGACTTCATTTCAAGAAGGGAGGATGATGAGGACATCAATACCATTGTTACACCCACAGCCCCTCTTGCTACATATACCGGACCAATTACTAGAGCTCACAAGACGCCAATTAAATTATTAGGTACTTTCGTTTCTTGGTAATGATTCTAATGTTCATGAGAATATGATGCTGCCTAAATTGGATACATTTGTTTTGCTTACAAATGAAGGCCCTAGCTTGGAGAAGGATGGACATTGAGCAAGAACAAGCATGGAGATAATGCCATGCAAAGGGGAACAAGAACGGAGTTACAAGTGATGATTTCAGGACTTTGAAGCCACCATAATGGGTGCATGAAGCCTTGGACGAAATATACAAGATGCTACTTCATAAATGTCATCCCGAGGCTATTCTAGGTGCTGCGTCACCTTATTAGTGGGCCAGGCCCATGTAATTTCGAAATACTTAAGTATAGGCTGTTTTAGAGTCCGTATGTGGGGGAAACAAGAGTTAGGGTTGATTTCAGACCCTCCACCAAGGGCCACGAAATTCCCCCTCTTCCTCCATATATACAGCCCTTAGGGCACCGCTTAGACCTTGGGTTTTGTTTAGATTAAAAGTTCGCCATAGCTGCAACTTCGCATGCCGCTTGTGTTCAACGACTGCACAAAGGCGCCACAGTAACCCCACCTTGATCAATAAAGCTTTCATCTTATATTCGCAATATCCAGATTGCAATCTCAGTTTCTTGCTTGTTCTTCGCTTGCTCGCAGGAAATGCACCTCGTGGTCGTTGATCGTGTTCTGGCGTGGTCAATAACCTCTCGTGAGTTGGTTTAGCGATTGCTAACGCGCGCGTCCTCGCACGTTCGTAGTCGGATCATCAAAGTCGACTTCCTCCAAAGCGAAAACCACATCTCATCGAAAGACGGGACACCTTTGCCTCTATCAAAAAGGCACATCCTTCTTTGTAAGCTCATTGAGAGGTGCAGCAATGGTGCTAAAGTCTCTCACAAAACGCCTATAGAAACCAGCGAGTCCAAGAAAACTCCTCACTTGTGTGACCGTTTTGGGCTGCGGCCAACTCTCAATAGCTTCAATCTTGGCTTTATCAACTTCAATTCCCTGTGGAGTAACAACATAGCCAAGAAAAGATACTCGGTCGGTGCAAAAGGTGCACTTCCCAAGGTTACCAAACAAACGTGCATTACGTAGAGCATTAAAAACAGCACGTAAATGTTCCAAATGTTCTTCCAAAGATTTGCTATAAATCAGTATATCATCAAAGTAAACTACCACAAATCGTCCAATGAAAGCACGTAAAACTTCGCTCATTAATCTCATGAAAGTACTAGGTGCATTAGTTAACCCAAAAGGCATGACTAACCACTCATATAATCCAAACTTAGTTTTAAATGCTGTTTTCCATTCATCTCCCAATTTCATACGAATTTGATGGTATCCACTACGCAAATCAACTTTGGAGAATATTGTAGAGCCACTCAATTCATCAAGCATATCATCTAGCCTAGGAATAGGATGACGATAACTAATAGTAATATTATTAATGCCTCTACAATCAACACACATACGCCGACGCACCATCCTTTTTAGGCACTAGTATAATAGGAACAGCACAAGGACTAAGAGATTCGCGATATAACCTTTGTCGAGCAGCTCCTGGACTTGACGATAATCTCCTTCGCCTCCTCCGGATTGGTACGGTATGGTGCGCGGTTGGTAGCGATGCACCGAATTAAGTCAATTTGATGCTCAATCCCTCGAATAGGTGGTAATCCGGTGGCACGCCTTGTGGGAAGACGTCGTGAACTCCTGCAAAATGTTAGTGACCGCAGGGGGCAAAGAGGAAGGCACGCCCTCGAATGAAAATAATGCCTCTTTGCACACAAAAGCATAGCAAACAGATTTGCTAGAATCTAGCTCATCAATATCAGATTTGGTGGCAAATAAACATGCACTTTTCAGTTTAATTTCAGAAGCAACATTAGATGGTTTATTATTAGGCTTCATTTGTTGCTCAAATTCTTTTGCCACAATCTGATTTTCACTCTTATTTTCTCCTGTTTTGCTTTATTAGCTCTATTAATATCATCTTTCAAAATGGAATCAGAGTCATAGGAAGCAAAGTAATATTTTTATCCTTGTGAACAAGAGTATACTGATTGTTTCTACCATGGTTACAGAATTTTATCAAATTGCCATGGTCTACCAAGTAATAAGGAACATGCTTGCATAGGTACCACATCACAATCAACATAATCAGCATATGTAGAGATACTAAAATACACACGAACAAAGACGTGTTACCTTAACCTTGTCGCTGTTGTTGAACCATTGGATGTAGTAAGGATGTGGATGTGGTCTTGTGGTGAGAGAAAGCTTCTCCACCATATCCATGCTAGCCAAGTTGTTGCAGCTCCCTCCATCTATGATGATGCTAATAGAACGCTCCTTCACAACTCCCTTTGTATGGAACAAGTTATGCCTCTGATTTTGCTCAGCTTGTGTAACCTGCACACTCAAAACACGTTGAGCAACTAAACATTCATACCGTCAAGATCTTCACAGAGCCATGTATTGCGCCTCATGATCGTAATCATCTCCACCGTGTTCTTCATGTGTAATAAGAGCCAAAGTCTCTTCATCATAGTCACTAGCGGACTCATACCCACCATCCTCGTAGCAATCATCACACGCTGAGATTGGCATTCTCTCAAGAAATGTCCTCTTCCCTTACAACGACGACAAATAATATCACTTGTGTGCCTGTTGACGCCATGGAAGAAGAAGAGCTCTGTAGGCCCAAGCAGTGTGCTCTTGGCGATAGTGGTGGTTGTGCCTGCTTTCTTGTATCACGGTTGGAGGTGGAAGCCGACGGAGGTGCCGTGTAGTAGAACGTGTGGAAGTAGATGATGCACGTGGTGTCCATGATGAAGGTCGACCTGCAGAAAAGTTAGTTCGCGCCAACGCCATGCCGATCCTGCACTTCACGCTCAGCTTTACAAGCAAGATGGAATAATCGAGTGATATTATTATAATCCTTGTAGTCTAGAATGGTCTGAATCTCTATTTAATCCACCCGTAAAACGTGCAAGCATAGCTTCATTCTCCTCAACAATACCACATCTAATCAAGCCAGTTTGTAATTCCTGATAATATTCTTCACCGAATTTTTCCTTGTCTTAAGCGCTGCAATTTTTGAAGTAATTCACGCTGATAATATGGTGGAACCCAACGAGTACGCATAGCAGTTATCAAAGCAGCCCAAGTAGCTGGAACATGATATAATCTACAATGTTCGCACCACCAAACACATGCAAAGCTAGTGAAAGCACAAACAATGCAGCAGAACACGCCTCTCCTCGTGATATTGTAAACATGTAAATCGTTGTTCAGTTTCTAACTCCCAAGTAAGATATATATCAGGAACATATCTACCTTCAAATGGTGGAATATTCAATTTCAGTTTAGGGAGATGGTCATGATCTCGCACTCAAGGGGAGCCCAACATTGCTATTATTTGCATGTGGACGACCTGGTGGTTGTGGTGCTGGTGGTTGCACGTAGTTCGATGTTGATCAACCTCATCCTCGTAATCTCTCACATAATCATCCTCCCCACCGCAGCAGCAGGAGCCACGGAAGTATCAACAAAGAGCACCAAAGAGCTTGGCCAGCTGAAGTGGGACACGGAAGCTCGGCGGAGGGTTGTTTCACGATGTGGAGGTAGTCCTTGTTGTTGTAGTAGAGGTGCGTTAGGTGCCGCCGGTGGTGGTGGTGGTAGACGCATGAGCAATTCATTAAACTTGTTATCAAGCTTTGTTTCAACGCCTTCTCAATGCCATCTATCTTCTCCATGGCCTCTTCAAATCTATTTAGCACATCTTCCACCTGCCCACTCATCATTTATTGAAACTTATCATGTAGCGCTTTGTTTGTCATGTTCTCCCGGTCCAACACGCCGGCTTGTGATCCTGCCATGGTTAGCAGCAATAGAAACACACAAGAATATGATTCGACAGACTACTAGGAAGTGGTGTTGGTGGTGTGGTGGACAATCACAAATCCGTCAAGCAAATCTCAAATTCTTACCAGTTCTTACCCAAAGAAGAAAGGTGATCGGCAACCGATGTAGTCAAAACTCTCAAAGCTTGATAGAGCGATTACTGTGAGAGTCAAACGCACGATGTAGATGTATGTGGAGCTGGGAAGGCTTATAATATGGTAGCAAAAGGGTCAGCAATAATCAATTCAGAGATGCAAAGTTGAATAAACGCTCAACGACGGTCTTGTCTTTGGTCCTAGGCTAGACCGTGCTAGAGACGCGAGCCTAGAACACTAACAAAATCACGGCGCTGCACGGAAACAACGGAAAAGCACACTCTGAAATTTTTTTCGCTTTTTTTTTGCGCTTTTTTTTTTTGCGCTGCTCTTTTTTTTTTTGCGAAAAATCACTATAATGGCGAGTGTCTCAAAACTCTTCCCAGGTCAAACTGACAGGATGGGCACGAAATTTTTTCGACCAATTTTTTTTTTCCGACTGCCCGGACCCAAAAACTGGAAACGGGTCAAAAAAAACTTTCTATAACGGCGACTGTCTCAATACACTTAGAAACACCTAAAAAAAGGATAGCCAGAAAATTTTTCGACAAGTGCGTTTTCGGAAAATTTTGGGCCTAAATGGAGGGTGGTTTCCAGAACCTACTCCGGCAAGGAAACACGAATCGGAAACTAGATGGATCTCGAAAACAGCCCTAATATGCAAGGAACTCGGATTGGTGGTGGATATATGGTGGTGGTATATGGCAGCGGTGGTGGTAGCGGTGGTAGTATATGGATATGGATCGGTTGTGGTATATGGACACGGATTGGTGGTGGTATATGGATACGGATTCGGAGCAGTGATGGTAGGTGGCAGGGGCGATGATGATGGTGTGCGTGGCGGCGACAACTTATGACCGAACTCAAACTCTAAAAGACTAGACACTAAGACCAGCAACTAGACACGACGATGCAACCAAAATTCAACAAAGCAAAACCCTAAAAAGATTATGCAAAGGCTCAGATTGGTTCGAATATGATGAACTAACCCTAATTTTTTTGTGTGGCTTTTTCATGGACTATAGGTATGAAGAACAGACTCGATCTAAACACGGAAAACTGTAAAATCTCACCGAGCAACCTGGAAATCTGATACCACTTGATAGAGGCAAAGGTGTCCCGTCTTTCGATGAGATGTTGGTTTTCGCTTTGGAGGAAGTCGACTTTGACGATCCGACTACTTAACGTCGAGGACGTCGTGCCTTAGCAATCGCTAAACCAACTCGAGAGGTTGTTGACCACGCCGAGCACGATCAACCTGACCACGAGGGTCTGCTTTCCTGCGAGCAAACGGAGAACAAGCAAGAAACTGAGATTGCAATCTGGATATTGCGAATATAAGATGAAAGCTTTATTGATCAAGGTGGGGTTCTGTGACGCCTTTGTCCGGTCGTTGAACACAAACGGCACGCCGGTTGCAGCTATGGCGAACTTTTAATCTAAACAAAACCCAAGGTCTAAACGGTGCCCTAAGGGCTGTATATATGGAGGAAGAGGGGGGAATTTCGTGGCCCTTGGTGGAGGGGTCCAAATCAACCCTAACTCTTGTTTCCCCACACATACGGACTCTAAAACAGCCTATACTTAAGTATTTCGAAATTACATGGGCCTGGCCCAATAATAAGGTGACGCAGCACCTAGAATAGCCTATGGACGAATATTATGAAGTGGCATCTTGTATATTTCGTCCAAGGCCTCATGCACTCATTAGGGTGGCTTCAAAGTCCTGAATCATCACTTGTAACTCCGTTTGTTCTCCTTGCGCATGCCAACATCTCCATGCTTGAACTTGCTCCAAGGTTCATCTTTCTTGTCCATGGTAGGCCCTTCATTTGTAAGCAAAACAAATGTATCCAATTTAGGCAGCATCATATTCTCATGGACATTGGAATCGTTACCAAGAAACGAAAGTACCTAATAATTCAATTGGCGTGCGCTAGCTCTAGTAATTGGTCCAGTATGTATAGCAGCAGGGGTTGTGGGTGTAACAATGGTATTGATGTCCCCATCAAAAGAGGTAGGGGATCAAGTATATATAGTCTCGGGGCGAAAGGGGTACAAGGGACAAGTCCAGGAGACACTGCACGCAGGCAGGGGAGGCCGGACGTCCGGGCGTCGGGCCGGATGTCCGGGCCTTCGCGAGGCGCCGGATGTCCGGGCCATCAGCCCGGATGATGTAGGGCGGAACCCTACATGGGCGATCTTTCACGTTGGAGCGGATCCTACGGGGGAATCACGAAGAACGAGCGGAAGAACACGAGGAAATTACGGGGAGGAACGAGGGAAAACACTCAACCAACAAGGAATCAGTCACACAAATGCTAGATCAAAGAACACAAAGGGAGATACATGATTCAAGGTCAACAAAGGACGATACAAACGATAGCCGATCTTCTCCGTGAGGAGGTCTTGATGGGGGCCACCCAAGAGGGGGTCTTGAATCCAAGGTGGATCTTCTCCGAAGAGGGGCCTCGGTCTCTCTCGTGGAGTAGATCCGGTATGGATGAGCGAAGCTCTATCTATGAGCTAAATCAATGCTAACCCTAAAACGAAGGTGGAGGGGGAGTATATATAGTCTAGGGGCGAAGGGGTACAAGGGACTCGTCCGGATACATCACAGCAGCAGCAGGGAGGCCGATGTCCAAGCGCCGGGCCGGATGTCCGGCTTTCGAGACGCCGGATGTCCGGCTAGGGGCGGATGTCCGGCGGTGGGGTAGACTTCACGATTCGGTAAGGGCGCGGATTTCGGGCGAGGGGCCGGATATCCGGGGCTTCGTGGGAGGCCGGATGTCTGGGGCCTGGGGGCCGGATGTCCGGGCCCTGTAGGTTTGCGGCTGCTGTGATGGGCACCAGATGTCCGGGCTGGGGGCCGGATGTCCGGGCTTGCGGGAAGGGCCGGATGTCCGGGCTGACGCCGGATGTCCGGGCTCTGCAGACATCTCCGGTTCCTCTCGTCGTGTTCCTTCATCCTTGTACTTGGGGACTTGTCCATCATTCCGAGCATCTCCGAGAGGGTCTCCTTGGTACCTAGGCATGCATAGAGTCCTCGCCTTAGGTAGAAACCATGTCTCACACGAATGGAAAGGGGAAGGATTTAGGAACGGGTTCACCTTGTGTCCAATGGCGAATAGTCGAGGTCTCATCTCATGTATCCTTGGGGCTTGGAGAGTAGTCGGAGTGTACATGGTGATGCACGTGGGATGCTCCGCATCATCTCCCCTCCCTTGGGAAAGATCCGACCTCGGATCGTGATCCTCATCACCATGGAAACGGTTGTCGTAGACGGACTTGTAGTTGGACGAAGTTGAAGACATGGCGCAATCCAAGTAGTCCAAGGTGTCGCGGAGTGATAGACATGCAAAAAGAGCAAACACAAGAAACACTCGGAAATACAATGGTTAGCGCACCCAAAGTGTCCATCATGTAAGAATGAGTCCGTGCGGCAAGATTGGTCGTGACAAAGCGCATGAAGCTTATCTAGATGATCTAGAATGAGATGCAAAGCATTCATGGGAACAAATGCAATCATTGTGCACACAATTGTGTTATTAGTATGAGCAATGCAACCACGGTGCAATATGATGTCATAATGGGATGGTGCATCAAAAGCATGAATATGGCAATGGATGCGCAACATGTGTATGTTATCATGCAATTGATGATGGGCAATATGATCATGATGTATGAATATGCCATCAAGGAAGATCACAACAAATTTGCTAAGAAAATGCACAAGCTCATATATCATGGATGACATGGGAATACAAGATGCAACAAGGCAATCACAATGTGAGTCAATCCATGCATAAGACGCAAATTTGTGGTGAGTATGATATGTCCATCGAGCATGAGTATGAGAACAATCAACAAATATGGAGGTGTTGGTATACCAATGCTCGATGTTGTGGCAAGAGTGGAAAACCGAAGGTGCATCCAATAAGTCCGAGCGCTCCTCAATGTGAAGGTCAATGAAGCCAATCTCCAATGTCGCTCCTCCGTTCACGAGATGTATCATGTAGACAACAAGAAGGAAACAACAATGAAAGAGTGACCCATCCAATATGTGTATTTGAGAATGGCTCAAAGGGAAGGAGGTCACCTTTAGGAGGTTCTCAAGGATGATGGAGTTGCGCATCTTGTATGCCTTCACATAAGCAAGTTGTCGTGATGTTACCGCCTTGTGAATCCTTCAAAATGAAAGAACATGACAAACACTTGGAAAAACAAATGAGGTTAGTGCAAATATAGCACCTATCATTCGAGTGGTAAAATACCCAACAAGTGTATGCATCATGCTCATCATAAGAAAGTACAAGGGAGCATTTTATAGTATGGAGGCATATGATGCAACTACAACCAAAGACAATAGCCTCAAGTAAGCAAGCATGCATCACAAGTAATATGTCAAAGTCTCCAAGAGCAATAAGCATAGTATGGTTGCACTCAATACAAGGTGATATAAGAGATGCAACTAATGGAGGCAAGAGACAAAGAACAATATATATCATGTGAGAGGCATGAACATATATGTCATCAACCCAAGAAAGCAAGTAATAGTGGAACATGGGTGATGCAACATAGCAAGCAATCATAGCGATCAAGTGATGCGGAGCATCCCACGTTCATCACCATGTACACTCCGACTACTCTCCAAGCCCCAAGGATACATGAGATGAGACCTCGATTATTCGCCATTGGACACAAGGTGAACCCGTTCCTAAATGCTTCCCCTTTCCATTCGTGTGAGACATGGTTGCTACCTAAGGCGAGGACTCTATGCATGCCTAGGTACCAACGAGACCCTCTCGGAGATGCTCGGAATGATGGACAAGTCCCCAAGTACAAGGATGAAGGAACACGACGAGAGGAACCGGAGAAGTCTGCAGAGCCCGGACATCCGGCGTCAGCCCGGACATCCGGCCCTTCCCGCAAGCCCGGACATCCGGCCCACAGCCCGGACATCCGGTGCCCATCACAGCCGCCGCAAACCTACAGGGCCCGGACATCCGGCCCCCAGGCCCCGGACATCCGGCCTCCCACGAAGCCCCGGATATCCGGCCACTCGCCCGGAAATCCGGCGCCCCGCACCCGAATCGGCCGAACCAGACCCCGCCAGCCCGGACATCCGGCGTCTCGAGAAAGCCCGGACATCTGGCCCGACGCCCGGACATCCGGCCTCCCCTGCCTGCGTGCAGTGTATCCGGGACGTGTCCCATGTACCCCTTCGCCCCCGAGACTATATATACTTCATCCCCTTCCTCTTCCTAGGGTTAGCATTGATTTAGCTCATTAGATAGAGCTTCGCTCATCCATACCGGATCTACTCCACGAGAGAGACCGCGGCCCCTCTTCGAAGACGATCCACCTTGGATTCAAGACCTCCCTTTGTAGAGAAGACCATCATCAAGACCTCATGGAGAAGAACGGCTACCGTTTGTATCGTCCTTTGTTGACCTTGAATCATGTATCTCCCTTTGTGTTCTTTGATCTAGCATTTGTGTGACCGATTCCTTGTTGGTTGAGTGTTTTCCCTCGTTCCTCCCCGTGATTTCCTCAAGGATGATGGAGTTGCGCATCTTGTATGCCTTCACATAAGCAAGTTGTCTCGTGATGTTACCGCCTTGTGAATCCTTCAAAATGAAAGAACATGACAAACACTTGGAAAAACAAATGAGGTTAGTGCAAATATAGCACCTATCATTCGAGTGGTAAAATACCCAACAAGTGTATGCATCATGCTCATCATAAGAAAGTACATGGGAGCATTTTATAGTATGGAGGCATATGATGCAACTACAATAGCCTCAAGTAAGCAAGCATGCATCACAAGTAATATGTCAAAGTCTCCAAGAGCAATACGCATAGTATGGTTGCACTCAATACAAGGTGATATAAGAGATGCAACTAATGGAGGCAAGAGACAATGAACAATATATATCATGTGAGAGGCATGAACATATATGTCATCAACCCAAGAAAGCAAGTAATAGTGGAACATGGGTGATGCAACATAGCAAGCAATCATAGCGATCAAGTCAAGCGAGCTAGTAGTGCGAAGATGCAACATACTAGAAGGGATCATGGTAAACATGCCATGTGTGCAAATAGTGGGCATGAATAATTCACATGTCATAGCACACGCATGAAAGCAAGATATGAGCAAAATATCATCAATGTATTGGCGAGAGACCATATGTAAATAGCAATGGGGCATCATGACTCTCCCAACACAACAAGCATCAATAGCATGGGGCACAAAGAAATCATGACAATAGCTACTAGGATCTCCACCAAGCATGCAAATACACATAGGAGTATCATAATGGTGAATCATGGGTATATGCAAGCAAGGGTCACAATTGCATGGCAAAGGCATAGAAGCAAGCATAACATGCAAAGTTGTAGCGACCTGACCCAAAATCGGTCAAATCTCTGTGTCTGTACCATCCCAAGATCATGCTGGTACTCACAGTACATTGATGAAATAATCAAAGTTCAATCACACCTGAATTTATTACACGATTCTCATATAGAGTCTTTATTACAATAGAATAAATTCGGCCGAAGGCCAACTCATGAGAAATAAACTAAGTAAAGCTGCGGAAGCGTAGAAGAATAGCGAGTCCATCCGACTCCATAGGGCAATCGCCAAGCGCGGAGCGTAGCCTCACTCCTGATCGGAATACTCCTCTGCAACATAAGACGTTGCAGCCGTGTAGGTCAGCATTTTGAATATGCCGGCAAGTCATGAAGAGAAAATAATAAAATTACTAACACTATATGCAATTTGGCTGTGGGGCTCTAAGTTTCATCATTTTGCGAAAAACCAGTTTTCCCCTACTACAGTGGACTTGCTTGCAAATACTACAAAATTGTTGGTAGTTATTGAGATGGTTCCGCCAACCAATGTCTCATTCCCAAATTATTAAGTCATAACCCCCTTAATTAATTTATTACTTTTAGTGTTGAGATTTCCGAATACTTCCAAGTTTCAGAGGCTCAAATTGTCCATAACCGGGGACACGGCTAATCGATTAGATCTTTTCTCTGCAGAGGTTTATGACTTTACCCGCAAGAATCGTTCCTCCTTTTAAGTCTTCGCACTTCATGGTGTTTGAAGACGGACGAACGAAACAGGGTCTTCCAAGAGTTCTTCCGCCACCGCCGGTACCCATCCAATCCTACCGTTCTTCTACATCTCGTAGTACCGTCCGGCCAGCGTCACAACTAGGGTTGACCAAGCCAGAGCCTATAATGGCTTGCGGCTGCACAGTAAGCTTCCGTCAATGGGGTATACATCCGTCTCTTCGAGGCTGGGTGAAGCTTTCCGCAAGATGTCATGGCACTTCTCCATGCATCCCGCCAACCACCGGGTTCTCCAGGTGCCCACAACCGCCCTCCACCCAGAGTGAATTTCAAGTCCATCTTGATCTTGAAGTTCATGGGGTTGTCATCATCTTGACTCTCACATCTTTCTTATGAATTCACTCAAGCAACCCGCCTGAGCATAGCAAAAGTAAACTACTTCGTCCCGGGTCATGGTAACAAGGGGAATTGGTTCATCCTACCACATGATACTACTCAAGAACATAACTTCAAAATTTCACCTACTGCATGCATGGTGGGGAGGTATAATTCTAATGCAACAAAAACATAGGTATTGTAAAGAAAACATGATCAATGACTTGCCTTGCTGACGATCTTCGTAAGCTAGGGACTCGTGGTAGCAAGCTTCGCACTCCGGAAATTCTACCGAGGCAAACAATAATCACAATAAGCATAGAACAAATGATCACTTACATAACAACATAGTAACATGAAAACACACAAAACAAACGAATCAAAAACCCAAAGGAAAACTCAAAGAAATCCAACTCAAAGTTTTCCTACTTCAAGCAACAGCTAAAAATAGTTTTACATTACAAAAATTTTCTCAACAGAACCTAATCATGGTTTTATGCTAACTTAACAGAAAAGAATGCATTATGCAACTAGGAGCAAAAGAATCACTTTAAAATCTATTATAAAACTCCTATTAGGCCTAAAGCAATTTCTAATAAGAAAAATAAAATAAAAGTTTTATTTATTATAAATAAAAGTTCAAGCTCTAAAGTTACAGAAACTAATCAAGAATAAACTATCTCTCATGAAAAATAAATTTATTTGCTAATTAAAACAATAGGAAAACAATAGCTAGTTAATTAATTAAGAATAACATGATTCTGATTAAAACTATTTTTTATTAATCCTAAAATGCCCAAATAAATTCCTACGGTTAGGTAATGTCAAAACAAAGTTGTGACAAAAGAATCATTAAAAAATAATATTCCTAGCTCATTTTATAGCAGATTTACTATTCTGTCTAAATTTAAAATAAAGAAATTTTAAATAATTTTAACGTGGCTAAATATATTTTCTGCAGAAACTATAAGAAATTTGCAAACCAACAAAAAAAGAATCACTTAAAAATATTAAGTAGATTAAAAGATATGAATTTTTCAAATCTGAAACTATTCTGTTAAAACAGAAAACGAAAATAAAAGAAAAACGGGCTAATGGGCCTATATAACGCTTCGGCGTAATATAATTAAAACGGGCCTAGGGTTTAAACTGAATCGGCCGGTTCAACTAAAAACCCTAGCTAAAATTAAACCGGAACTAACCGGGACTAAACCGGTTTATTTTAAATGAACCTACCCCTTCGGGGGAGCTAATCCTAACCCTAGAAAACAGATCGGACGGCGGGGAGGGGTCCGGCGAGTTACCGAGGTGGCGACGGCGACGGCGGCTCGGCCGGCGAGTGCTCCGGCGACTCCGGTGGTCGGGGGCATCGGCGGAGAGCTCCGGCGGGTGCGGACGGGCGAGGGGGTGGGTTTTGTGGAGTCGGGCGAGCTCGGGGAGGGCTGGGGCGGCGAGTGCGGGGTTAATGGCGGCGGCGGCGTGCTCGGTCTCCGGCGGGCGCGTGCGGAGGGAGGAGGGCGTCGGGCGAGGGGGCGAGGGGGGAATGGGGTCGGGGGGTTTATAGAGCGGGCGCGTCGACTTGGACGAGGGGCAACGCGGGCGAGGATCACGGCGAATCCCGGATCTCACGAGATCCGGCGAGCGGCGGCGCGGCGGTTGCGTGGGCGAGGGGGAGACGACGGGGTGGGACCCGGTGTCAGTGAGAGAGAGGGAACGGGGAACGGGCGGTGGCCGATCGCGGAGCAGTTCGGCGAGGAGTCGGGCGCTGCTCATTGGGCCGGGCCAGGTGGCGCTGGTGGGCAGTTCGATTGGGCTGCCCAGTCTTTGGTCTGGGCGACTCGGCTGGTGGCGCTGGGTCTTTTCCTTTTTCTATTTTTTTTTGAAAATAAAAACAGAGATAAAATATATAGAATATAAATATTTTATATAGGACATATATATATCAAAATGATCAGGGGAATATTCCCTATCATTTGAACATTTTTCCAGGGGCAAAATCCAAAGTTTATAAAAAAATCATTTTTTCTAAAATTCCAAATAAAACTCAAATTTGAATTTCAAACTTTTGGCAATGTTTTTCCTCTGATATTTTTGGAGTGTCATGTTTACTCCTCTCATACTTTTTCTCAAGTATTTATCAGGCATAGTTTTTGAAATGATTTCCACTGCCAAAATTTGAATTCAATTCCAACAACTTCAAAACTTCTGAAACTTCAAATGCCACTCAAAGTCAAACAGAATGCATAGATGCTTAGCTATAATTGTAAAACATTCCAAATAGGAAATTTGGGATGTTACAAACCTACCCACCTTAAGATGAATCTCGCCCTCGAGATTCGGGTTGGCTAGCAAATAGGTGCGGGTGGTCTCGAAGGAGATCTTCTTCGCGCCCCCGTGTGGCTTCCTCTTGAGTGATGACTCCACAAAGACCTTGCAAAACTTGATGATCTTGCTGCGGGTGACTCTGTTCGCAGTCTCGAGAATTCGGACGGTTTTCTCCTTATAAGTCAGATCACTGTCAAGCTGTATGGCCTCTAGGGGCACTGTGTCTCTCAACGGAATATCGGCCATGTCGGCATGACACTTCTTCAGCTGAGAAACATGAAAGACATCATGAACTCCGGACAATCCTTCCGGCAATTCCAACTTGTAAGCAACTTCTCCACGACGCTCGAGGATTTTGTAGGGCCAATGAATCGGGTGCTAACTTTCCTTTGACACCAAACCTCTTGATTCCACGAAGTGGAGACACACGAAGTATGCTCGGTCTCCGCTTCGTAAGTTACTTCCTTGCGTTCTCGTTGGCATAGCTCTTTTGCCTCGATCGAGCTATCTTGAGCCTATCTCGAATCAGCTTGACTTTCTCTTGAATCTCGATAAGATCGGAACCGTAAAGTGATCGATCTCCAACACCATCCCACAAAGAATGGTGTTCGCACCTCCTTCCGTATAGAGCTTGAAAGGGGCCATCTTCGATCGGATGATAATCGTTGTTGTATGAGAATGCTGCGTATGGCAAATTATCATCCCAGCTAGACCCATAGTCTAGCACACAAGCTCTCAACATGTCCTCCGTAATCTGGTTGACTCTCTCGGTCTGTCCATCTGTCATGCGGATGAAAGGCTGTCTTGAACTCCAGCCTCGTATTCCAAAGTTTCATGCAACTGATTCCAAAACTTTGAGGTAAATTGTGTTCCTCTATCTGACACGATACTCCTTGGAACTCCATGCAGACATACGATCCTGGTCATGTATATCTTGGCTAACTTAGCACTGGTATAGGTAGTCTTCACGGGAATGAAGTGAGCTACCTTGGTCAATCGATCAACCACTACCCAGATAGAATCATAACCTGAACGGGTCCTGGGTAATCCTGTGATAAAATCCATTCCAAGTTTTTCCCATTTCCAATCGGGAATCGGCAAAGGTTGAAGTAACCCTGCTGGCTTCTGATGTTCTGCCTTTACTCGTTGACAAACATCGCATACTGCTACGTACTCGGCAATATCCTTCTTCATACCGCCCACCGAAACTTTCCTTCAAATCCAGGTACATCTTGGTGTTACCGGGGTGAATCGAGTACGGTGAATCATGAGCCTCCTGAAGAATTAGCTTCCTGAGTTCGGGATCATTGGGCACATAAATACGATCCTCGAACCATATAGCTCCGTATTCATCCTTACGGAACCCTTTAGCTTTTCCTTCATTCATCTTTTGCTTTATCTCATCAATTTCCTTGTCCGACTTCTGGGCTTCACGAATCCTTTCGGCCAAAGTGGACTGAACTTCCAGAGTTGCAACAAATCCTCTCGGAACTATCTCCAGTCGGAGATCTCTGAGGTCATCGACTAACTCCTGGGGTAATCCTCCTGCTATAAGAGTATTCACATAACTCTTACGGCTCAAAGCATCTGCTACAACATTAGCTTTCCCTGGGTGATAATGCAATCTCATGTCATAGTCCTTGATTAACTCTAGCCATCTCCTCTCGCTGAGGTTCAACTCTTCTGCGTGAAAATATACTTCAAGCTCTTATGATCTGTGTAAACATCACAACGGTTTCCGATGAGGAAATGTCTCCAGGTCTTGAGTGCATGCACTACGGCTGCTAACTCCAAATCATGTGTGGCATAATTCATCTCGTGTGGTCGTAGCTGTCTGGAGGTATAAGCTACAACTTTTCCTTCCTGCATGAGTACTCCTCCGAGTCCCTGACGAGAAGCGTCACAATATACCTGGTAATCCTTGTGTATGTCTGGTAAAATCAGCACTGGGGCTGTAACCAAACGTTTCTTCAATTCCTGAAAACTGGCTTCACAATCCTCGGTCCAAATGTACTTGGCATCCTTCTTCAACAGCTCAGTCATGGGCTTGGCAATCTTTGAGAAGTTCTCAATAAACCTCCGATAATATCCTGCGAGTCCGAGAAAACTGCGGATCTCCTTGACTGAGGTGGGCGACTGCCAATCGGTGACTGATTCAACCTTGGCGGGATCAACTGCTATTCCTTCTCCTGAAATAACATGTCCGAGGAATCCGACTTCCTTCAGCCAAAATTCACATTTGCTGAACTTGGCATACAACTGATGTTCTCGAAGTTTCTCCAGAACTAGACGCAAATGTTCCTTATGCTCTTCCTCGCTCTTGGAGAATATCAGTATATCATCGATGAACACCATGAAAAACTTGTCCAGATATTCCATAAATACCTTGTTCATCAAATTCATGAAGTATGCAGGAGCATTAGTCAATCCAAATGACATGACGGTATACTCATATAAACCATACCTGGTGGTGAATGTTGTTTTGGGTATATCCTTTTCACGGATCTTCAACTGATGATACCCTGATCGAAGATCGATCTTGGAGAATACCTTGGCTCCAACTAGTTGATCAAACAGATCATTAATCATCGGCAGAGGGTACTTGTTCTTGATGGTCACGTCGTTCAACGAACGATAATCCACCACCATTCTCAAGGTTCCATCCTTCTTCTCTACCAAAAGAACTGGGGCTCCCCAAGGTGATGAGCTTGGTTGAATATATCCTTTCTCCAATAGCTCATTAATTTGATTCTTGATCTCTTTCAAATCGTTCGGAGGCATCCGATAGGGTCTCTTGGATATTGGGGCTGTGCCGGGCAATAACTCAATCAGAAATTCAATGTCCCTGTCCGGTGGCATTCCTGGTAATTCCTCCGGAAACACATCGGAAAATCTTGCACTCTCGGCACTTCCTCCCGAACAACTCCGTGAGGGAATTCACCTGATTCTTCATCTGGCTATGCCTGGATACATACTTGATCCTCTTCTGCTCCGGGGTGGTGAGCAGAATCGACTTGCGGGCACAGTCTATGTTTCCTTCAAACTTCGTCAACCAATCCATGCCTAGGATTACATCCAAGGTCCGGGTTTCCAACACTATGAGGTCTGCGGAAATTTATGATTTCCGATGTTGAGGTTGCATGACAGCCTAAACCTGCCATCATTTCTCCTCCTGCGGAACTGACGCGAAGGGGGCTTCTAAGGGTTTTAGTGGGCAACCCGTACTTTTCCACAACTACCCTTGATATGAATGAATGCGTTGCACCAGAATCAAAGAGTACCAATACTGAACGTGAATTTAATAAAAACTTACCAACCACAGTGTCTGGCTGATCATAGACGTCCTCCACGTCAATGTGGTTCACCTGAGCACGAGGGAAAGGGTTGTGCTTCTTCGCTGAGCTTCCATTGCCGTTTCCATTCCTCTGCTTGGCCTCCGGGCAGTCGGTGGCATAGTGCCCTGTTTTCTAGCACTTGAAACAGGTGATGTGACTCAGATCCTTCGGAGCCGGGGCAGGACGATGCTGGTTGCCATTACCGTGTCCATTGCCATTGCCATTGCCTGACTTGTTGTCCTGGTTGCGGTTGTTCCCATTTCCTCCATGGTTATGTCCTCCATGGTTGTGATGGGTATGCCCTCCTGAGTGATAGAGGCAAAGGTGTCCCGTCTTTCGATGAGATGTTGGGTTTCGCTTTGGAGGAAGTCGACTTTGACGATCCGACTACGAACGTGCGAGGACGTCGCGCCTTAGCAATCGCTAAACCAACTCCGAGAGGTTATTGACCACGCGAGCACGATCAACTGACCACGAGGGCCTGTTTCCTGCGAGCAAACGAAGAACAAGCAAGAAACTGAGATTGCAATCTGGATATTGCGAATATAAGATGAAAGCTTTATTGATCAAGGTGGGGTTCTGTGGCGCTTTGTGCAGTCGTTGAACACAAACGAAATGCATAAAGTTGCAGCTATGGCGAACTTTTAATCTAAACAAAACCCAAGGTCTAAACGGTGCCCTAAGGGCTGTATATATGGAGGAAGAGGGGGAATTTCGTGGCCCTTGGTGGAGGGTCCAAATCAACCCTAACTCTTGTTTCCCCACACATACGGACTCTAAAACAGCCTATACTTAAGTATTTCGAAATTACATGGGCCTGGCCCACTAATAAGGTGACGCAGCACCTAGAATAGCCTCGGACGACATTTATGAAGTAGCATCTTGTATATTTCGTCCAAGGCTTCATGCATCCATTATGGTGGCTTCAAAGTCCTGAAATCATCACTTGTAACTCCGTTCTTGTTCCCCTGCGCATGGCATTATCTCCATGCTTGTTCTTGCTCCAATGTCCATCCTTCTCCAAGCTAGGGCCTTCATTTGTAAGCAAAACAAATGTATCCAATTTAGGCAGCATCATATTCTCATGAACATTAGAATCATTACCAAGAAACGAAAGTACGATAATTTAATTGGCGTCATGAGCTCTAGTAATTGGTCCAATATATGTAGCAGAGGGGCTGTGGGTGTAACAATGGTATTGATGTCCTCATCATCCTCCCTTCTTGAAATGAAGTCGTCCTCGACGGAAGCTCATATTCCTCACCCAAATAAGGCTTCAAATCTGCAATGTTAAAAGTGGGACTAACCCCAAAATCTGCGGGCAGCTCAAGTTTATATGCATTATCATTTATTTTCTCTAACACCTTAAATGGACCATCAAGACGTGGCATTAGCTTTGATTTGCAAAATTAGGAAACCTATCCTTACGCAAATGTAACCAAACAAGATCTCCAGTGCAAAGACAACATGTTTTCTACCCTTATCTCCAGCAAGTTTATATTTAGCATTCATACGCTCAATGTTTTCCTTAGTTATCTCATGCATTTTAAAATCAATTCAGCACGTTCTTTAGCATCAAAATTAACCTTCTCCGAAGATGGAAGAGGCAACAAATCAATAGGTGCACGAGGTAGGAAGCCATACACAATTTCAAAAGGGCACATCTTAGTAGTAGAATGCAATGAACGATTATAAGCAAATTCAATATGAGGCAAGCATTCTTCCCACATTTTCTTATTATTCTTCAAAACAGCCCTAAGCATAGTAGACAATGTTCTATTGACTATTTCAGTTTGTCCATCAGTTTGGGGGTGACAAGTAGTACTAAAAAGCAGTTTAGTCCCCAACTTAGCCCATAAACATCTCCAAAAGTGGCTAAGAAATTTAGTATCACGATCTGAAACAATAGTATTTGGCACACCATGCAAGCGAATAATTTCACGAAAGAACAAATCAGCAACATTAAGAGCATCATCGCTTTTATGACATGGTATAAAGTGTGCCATTTTCGAGAATCTATCCACGACAACAAATATGCTATCCTCCCTTCTTTGTTCGAGGTAAACCTAAAACAAAGTCCATAGATATATCCTCCCAAGGAACACTAGGCACAGAGCAAAGGCATATATAAACCATGAGGATTGAGTCGTGACTTAGCTTTTTGACATGTAGTGCAGCGAGCAACAAAACGCTCAACATCCCGTCTCATCTTTGGCCAAAAGAAATGTGTAGCAAGTATATCCTCCGTCTTCTTGACGCCAAAGTGTCCCATTAATCCTCCTCCATGCGCCTCCTGCAACAACAAAAGACGAACAGAGCTAGCAGGAATGCATAGCTTGTTAGCACGAACACAAAACCATCATTAATAACGAACTTGTTCCATGTTCTTCCTTCTTTACAATTCTGCATTACATCTTTAAAATCAGCATCATGCACATATTGATCTTTGATGGTCTCCAAACCAAATATTTTGAAGTCAAGTTGTGAAAGCATAGTATAGCGACGAGACAAAGCATCAAGAATAACATTTTCTTTACCCTTCTTGTGTTTAATGACATAAGGGAAAGTCTCAATGAATTCAACCCATTTAGCATGTCTACGATTCAGTTTAGCTTGACTTTTAATATGTTTCAAAGATTCATGATCGAATGTATAACAAATTCTTTGGGCCATAAATAATGTTGCCATGTCTCTAAAGTCCGAACAAGAGCATATAATTCTTTGTCATAAGTAGAATAGTTCAGACTAGGCCCACTCAATTTTTCAGAAAAGTATGCAACAGGTTTGCCATCTTGTAATAACACACCTCTAATCCAATTCCACTAGCATCACATTCAAGCTCAAAAGTCTTATTAAAGTCGAAAGTTGGAGTAAAGGAGCATGTGTCAACTTATCTTTCAATACCGTGAAGGCTTCTTCCTGTGCGGTACCCCAAACAAAAGGCACATCCTTCTTTGTAAGCTCATTGAGAGGTGCAGCAATGGTGCTAAAGTCTCTCAAAACGCCTATAGAAACCAGCGAGTCCAAGAAAACTCCTCACTTGTGTGACCGTTTTGGGCTGCGGCCAACTCTCAATAGCTTCAATCTTGGCTTTATCAACTTCAATTCCTGTGGAGTAACAACATAGCCAAGAAAAGATACTCGGTCGGTGCAAAAGGTGCACTTCCCAAGGTTACCAAACAAGCGTGCATCACGTAGAGCATTAAAAACAACACGTAAATGTTCCAAATGTTCTTCCAAAGATTTGCTATAAATCAGTATATCATCAAAGTAAACTACCACAAATCGTCCAATGAAAGCACGTAAAACTTCGTTCATTAATCTCATGAAAGTACTAGGTGCATTAGTTAACCCAAAAGGCATGACTAACCACTCATATAATCCAAACTTAGTTTTAAATGCTGTTTTCCATTCATCTCCCAATTTCATACGAATTTGATGGTATCCACTCATAAATCAACTTTGGAGAATATTGTAGAGCCACTCAATTCATCAAGCATATCATCTAGCCTAGGAATAGGATGACGATAACGAATAGTAATATTATTAATGCCTCTACAATCAACACACATACGCCGACGTACCATCCTTTTTAGGCACTAGTATAATAGGAACAGCACAAGGACTAAGAGATTCGCGATATAACCTTTGTCGAGCAGCTCACATATTTGACGATAATCTCCTTCGTCTCCTCCGGATTGGTACGGTATGGTGCGCGGTTGGGTAGCGATGCACCGGAATTAAGTCAATTTGATGCTCAATCCCTCGAATAGGTGGTAATCCGGTGGCACGTCTTGTGGGAAGACGTCGTGAACTCTGCAAAATGTTAGTGACAGCGGGGGGCAAAGAGGAAGGCACGTCCTCGAATGAAAATAATGCCTCTTTGCACACAAAAGCATAGCAAACAGATTTGCTAGAATCTAGCTCATCAATATCAGATTTGGTGGCAAATAAACATGCACTTTTCAGTTTAATTTCAGAAGCAACATTAGATGGTTTATTATTAGGCTTCATTTGTTGCTCAAATTCTTTTGCCACAATCTGATTATCACTCTTATTTTTCTCCTGTTTTGCTTTATTAGCTCTATTAATATCATCTTTCAAAATGGAATCAAGAGTCATAGGAAGCAAAGTAATATTTTTATCCTTGTGAACAAGAGTATACTGATTGTTTCTACCATGGTGTACAGAAATTTTATCAAATTGCCATGGTCTACCAAGTAATAAGGAACATGCTTGCATAGGTACCACATCACAATCAACATAATCAGCATATGTAGAGATACTAAAATGCACACGAACAGACGTGTTACCTTAACCTTGCCGCTGTTGTTGAACCATTGGATGTAGTAAGGATGTGGATGTGGTCTTGTGGTGAGAGAAAGCTTCTCCACCATATCCATGCTAGCCAAGTTGTTGCAGCTCCTCCATCTATGATGGCCTTGAATAGAACGTTCCTTCACAACTCCTTTGTATGGAACAAGTTATGCCTCTGATTTTGCTCAACTTGTGTAACCTGCACACTCAAAACACGTTGAGCAACTAAACATTCATACCTGTCAAGATCTTCACAGCCATGTATTGGTCTCATGATCGAATCATCTCCACCGTGTTCTTCATGTGTAATAAGAGCCAAAGTCTCTTCATCATAGTCACTAGCGGACTCATACCCACCATCCTCGTAGCAATCATCACACGCTGAGATTGGCATTCTCTCAAAAATGTCCTCTTCCCTTACAACGACGACAAATAATATCACTTGTGTGCCTGTTGACGCCATGGAAGAAGAAGAGCTCTGTAGGCCCAGCAGTGTGCTCTTGGCGATAGTGGTGGTTGTGCCTGCTTTCTTGTATCACGGTTGGAGGTGGCAGCCGACGGAGGTGCCGTGTAGTAGAACGTGTGGAAGTAGATGATGCACGTGGTGTCCATGATGAAGGTCGACCTGCAGAAAAGTTAGTCCGCGCCAAGGCACATCGATCCTGCACTTCACGTTCAGCTTTACAAGCAAGATGGAATAATCGAGTGATATTATTATAATCCTTGTAGTCTAGAATGGTCTGAATCTCTCTATTTAATCCACCCGAAAACGTGCAAGCATAGCTTCATTCTCCTCAACAATACCACATCTAATCAAGCCAGTTTGTAATTCCCGATAATATTCTTCTACGAATTTTTCCTTGTCTTAAGCGCTGCAATTTTGAAGTAATTCACGCTGATAATATGGTGGAACCCAACGAGTACGCATAGCAGTTTTCAAAGCAGCCCAAGTAGCTGGAACAGGATATAATCTACAATGTTCAGACCACCAAACACATGCAAAGCTAGTGAAAGCACAAACAGCAGCAGGAACACGTCTCTCCTCAGGATATTGTAAACATGTAAATCGTTGTTCAGTTTCTAACTCCCAAGTAAGATATATATCAGAAACATATCTACCCTCAAATGGTGGAATATTCAATTTTAGTTTAGGGAGATGGTCATGATCTCGTACTGAAGGGGAGCCCAACATTGCCATTATTTGCATGTGGACGACACGGTGGTTGTGGTGCTGGTGGTTGCACGTAGTTCTGATGTTGATCAACCTCATCCTCGTAAGCTCTTACATAATCATCCTCCCCCACCGCAGCAGCAGGAGCCACAGAAGTATCAACAGCAGCACCAGCAGCTTGGCCAGGCTGAAGAGGGACACGGGAAGCTCGGCGGAGGGCTGTTTCGCGATGTGGAGGTAGTCCATGTTGTTGTAGTAGAGGTGCGTTAGGTGCAGCCGGTGGTGGTGGTGGTAGACGCGCGAGCAATTCATTAAACTTGTTATCGAGCTTTGTTTCGAACGCCTTCTCAATGCCATCTATCTTCTCCATGGCCTCTTCAAATCTATTTAGCACATCGTCCACCTGCCCACTCATCATTTGTTGAAACTTATCATGTAGCGCTTTGTTTGTCATGTTCTCCCAGTCAGTCTCGTCGGCTTGTGATCCTGCCATGGTTAGCAGCAATAGAAACACACAAGAATATGATTGACAGACTACTAGGAAGTGGTGGTGGTGGTGTGGTGGACGATCACAAATCCGTCAAGCAAATCTCAAATTCTTACCAGTTCTTACCCAGCAGCGGCGGTGATCGGCAACCGATGTAGTCAAAACTCTCAAAGCTTGGATAGAGCGATTACGGGGAGAGTCAAGCGCACGATGTAGATGTATGTGGAGCTGGGAAGGCTTATAATATGGTAGCAAAAGGGTCAGCAATAATCAATTCAGAGATGCAAAGTTGAATAAGCGCTCAACGACGGATCTTGTCTTTGTCCTAGGCTAGACCGTGCTAGAGACGCGAGCCTAGAACACTAACAAAATCACGGCGCTGCACGGAAACAACGGAAAAGCACACTCTGGAATAATTTTTTTTTCGCTCTTTTTTTTTTCCGAAACCTACTCCGGCAAGGAAAACACAAATCGGAAACTAGATGGATCTCGAAAATAAACCTAATATGCAAGGAACTCGGATTGGTGGTGGATATATGGTGGTGGTATATGACAGCGGTGGTGGTATATGGTAGCGGTGGTGGTATATGGATACGGATTGGTGTTGTTATATGGATACGGATTCAGAGCTGTGGCAAGGCGATGATGATGGTGCGGCGGCGGCGTGACAACTTATGACCAGAACTCGAAACTCTAAAAGACTAGACTCTAAGACCAGCAACTTGACACGACGATGCAACCGCAAATTCAACAAAGCAAAAACCCTAAAAAGATTATGCAAAGGCTCAGATTGGTTCGGATATGATGAACTAACCCTAATTTTTTTTGTGGCTTTTTCGTGGACTTTAGGTATGAAGAACAGACTCGATCTAATCTACGAAAAACTGTAAAATCTCACCGAGCAACCTGAAAATCTGATACCACTTGATAGAGGCAAAGGTGTCCCGTCTTTCGATGAGATGTTGGGTTTCGCTTTGGAGGAAGTCGACTTTGACGATCCGACTACTGACGTCTGCGAGGGCGTCGCGCCTTAGCAATCGCTAAACCAACTCCGAGAGGTTATTGACCACGCCGAGCACGATCAACCTGACCACGAGGGTCTGTTTCCTGCGAGCAAGCGAAGAACAAGCAAGAAACTGAGATTGCAATCTGGATATTGCGAATATAAGATGAAAGCTTTATTGATCAAGGTGGGGTTCTGTGGCGCTTTGTCCAGTCGTTGAACACAAGCGAAATGCGAAGTTGCAGCTATGGCGAACTTTTAATCTAAACAAAACCCAAGGTCTAAACGGTGCCCTAAGGGCTGTATATATGGAGGAAGAGGGGGAATTTCGTGGCCCTTGGTGGAGGGGTCCAAATCAACCCTAACTCTTGTTTCCCCACACATACGGACTCTAAAACAGCCTATACTTAAGTATTTCGAAATTACATGGGTCTGGCCCACTAATAAGGTGATGCAGCACCTAGAATAGCCTCGGGACGACATTTATGAAGTAGCATCTTGTATATTTCGTCCAAGGCTTCATGCATCCATTATGGTGGCTTCAAAGTCCTGAAATCATCACTTGTAACTCCGTTCTTGTTCCCCTTAGCATGGCATTATCTCCATGCTTGTTCTTGCTCAATGTCCATCCTTCTCCAAGCTAGGGCCTTCATTTGTAAGCAAAACAAATGTATCCAATTTAGGCAGCATCATATTCTCATGAACATTAGAATCATTACCAAGAAACGAAAGTACCTGATAATTTAATTGGCGTGCGCGAGCTCTAGTAATTGGTCCAGTATATGTAGCAGTAGGGGCTGTGGGTGTAACAATGGTATTGATGTCCTCATCACTGAGTATGGGGCATATCGGGGCTTCTGCTGAGCTCCAAAGTTGTACTTCCCCTGGCTGTACTTCCGCTTGCGGCTATCAATCTGCTGCTGCTTGCCTTCAAGTATGGTGGCCTTGTCTACCAGCTCCTGGTAGTTGGTGAAGGTAGCCACCATAAGCTGCATACCCAGTTCATCATTGAGTCCCTCGAGAAACTTCTCCTGCTTTGCGGCATCTGTGGCCACATCATCCGGGGCATAGCGAGCTAACTTGCTGAACTCATCCACGTACTGCCCCACAGTACGGTTCCCCTGGCGTAAGCTGCGGAACTCACGCTTCTTCAGACTCATGGCTCCAGCTGATACATGAGCGGTGCGGAAAGCCTCTTTGGAACTGATCCCACGTAATGGTGGCGATGGGATAAGTGGCGGTGTAGTTCTCCTACCAAGAAGCTGCAGGTCCATCAAGTTGATGTGCGGCAAAGCGCACCTTCTCTGCATCCGTGCATCCAACAGTGACTAACTCTCTTCCGACCTTGCGGAGCCAATCATCGGCCACAATCGGCTCAGTGCTGCTAGAGAACACTAGCGGATTCAGCCTTAGGAATCGAGTCAAGTTGTCAACAGGGGGTGGTGGCGGTGGATTGTTGTTGTTGTTGTTGTTGTTCTGGTACTGGATGAGCATCTGCATGAGGGCATTCTGCTGCTGGATCAGCTGGGTGAGCTCCGGCGGGAAGTTGAGACCGGGGTCACGTCTCGGAGGCATCTGGTGTTTTGGAGTGGATGAGAAAATTAGAATAGAACAATGGTCTAATGAGAAAATATCACTACCCATATGAATGCACAATCATAATCACACCAATCATTTATTCAATCCACTCAAACATGGTTCAATCTCGATTACAAAATGCTCACGACTAAACGAAAATAACGGCCTAACTGATCGACGGAAAAAGTAAAATAACATGGTGGTCGGCTAAATGTCTTCATCAAAAATCCTTGCGTCCTCTAGTGCGATGTCCTCCGGTGTGGCGTCCTCTGTTGCGGCGCCTCCTCTTGCGGCTTTCTCCAGTGGAGCTCCCTTCATAATCCTGATCATTGCTCACGAGAGGTCCATCATCTCCACTCGGAAAAAGGTCTTCTCCCAAGTCCATCTTTTCCTCTAATGCGGCAACCTTCATCTTCAGGTCGTCGACTCTCTCCATGAAGTCCGCGATTTCTTTGATAGAGGCAAAGGTGTCCCGTCTTTCGATGAGATGTTGGTTTTCGCTTTGGAGGAAGTCGACTTTGACGATCCGACTCTGAACGTCTTGAGGGCGTCGCGCCTTAGCAATCGCTAAACCAACTCCGAGAGGTTATTGACCACGCCGAGCACGATCAACCTGACCACGAGGGTCTGCTTCCTGCGAGCAAGCGAAGAACAAGCAAGAAACTGAGATTGCAATCTGGATATTGCGAATATAAGATGAAAGCTTTATTGATCAAGGTGGGGTTACGTGACGCATTTGTGCAGTCGTTGAACACAAACGAAATCTGCGAAGTTGCAGCTATGGCGAACTTTTAATCTAAACAAAACCCCAAAGTCTAAACGACGCCCTAAGGTCTGTATATATGGAGGAAGAGGAGGGAATTTCGTGGCCCTTGAGGAGGGTCCAAACCAACCCTAACTCTTGTTTCCCCACACATACGGACTCTAAAACAGCCTATACTTAAGTATTTCGAAATTACATGGGCCTGGCCCAATAATAAGGTGACGCAGCACCTAGAATAGCCTATGGACGAATATTATGAAGTGGCATCTTGTATATTTCGTCCAAGGCCTCATGCACTCATTAGGGTGGCTTCAAAGTCCTGGAATCATCACTTGTAACTCCGTTCATGTTCCCCTTGCATGCCAACATCTCCATGCTTGAACTTGCTCCAAGGTTCATCTTTCTTGTCCATGGTAGGCCCTTCATTTGTAAGCAAAACAAATGTATCCAATTTAGGCAGCATCATATTCTCATGAACATTGGAATCGTTACCAAGAAACGAAAGTACGATAATTCAATTGGCGTCTTGTGAGCTCTAGTAATTGGTCCAAGATGTATAGCAGCAGGGGCTATGGGTGTAACAATAGTATTGATGTCCTCATCATCCTCCCCTTCTTGAAATGAAGTCGTTCTCGACGGAAGCTCATCTTCCTCACCCAAATAAGGCTTCAAATCTGCAATGTTAAAAGTGGGACTAACCCCAAAATCTGCAGGCAACTCAAGTTTATATGCATTATCATTTATTTTCTCTAACACCTTAAATGGACCATCAACACGTGGCATTAGCTTTGATTTGCGCAAATTAGGAAACCTATCCTTACGCAAATGTAACCAAACAAGATCTCCAGGTGCAAACACAACATGTTTTCTACCCTTATCTCCAGCAAGTTTATATTTAGCATTCATCGCTCAATGTTTTCCTTAGTTAACTCATGCATTTTAAAATCAATTCAGCACGTTCTTTAGCATCAAAATTAACCTTCTCCGAAGATGGAAGAGGCAACAAATCAATAGGTGCACGAGGTAGGAAGCCATACACAATTTCAAAAGGGCACATCTTAGTAGTAGAATGCAATGAGCGATTATAAGCAAATTCAATATGAGGCAAGCATTCTTCCCACATTTTCTTATTATTCTTCAAAACAGCCCTAAGCATAGTAGACAATGTTCTATTGACTACTTCAGTTTATCCATCGGTTTGGGGGTGACAAGTAGTACTAAAAAGCAGTTTAGTCCCCAACTTAGCCCATAAACATCTCCAAAAGTGGCTAAGAAATTTAGTATCACGATCTGAAACAATAGTATTTGGCACACCATGCAAGCGAATAATTTCACGAAAGAACAAATCAGCAACATTAACAACATCATCGCTTTTATGACATGGTATAAAGTGTGCCATTTTCGAGAATCTATCCACGACAACAAATATGCTATCCCTCCCCTTCTTTGTTCGAGGTAAACCTAAAACAAAGTCCATAGATATATCCTCCCAAGGAACACTAGGCACAGGCAAAGGCATATATAAACCATGAGGATTGAGTCGTGACTTAGCTTTTTGACATGTAGTGCAGCGAGCAACAAAGCGCTCAACATCCGTCTCATCTTTGGCCAAAAGAAATGTGTAGCAAGTATATCCTCCGTCTTCTTGACGCCAAAGTGTCCCATTAATCCTCCTCCATGCGCCTCCTACAACAACAAAAGACGAACAGAGCTAGCAGGAATGCATAGCTTGTTAGCACGGAACACAAAACCATCATTAATAACGAACTTGTTCCATGTTCTTCCTTCTTTACAATTCTGCATTACATCTTTAAAATCAGCATCATGCACATATTGATCTTTGATGGTCTCCAAACCAAATATTTTGAAGTCAAGTTGTGAAAGCATAGTATAGCGACGAGACAAAGCATCAGCAATAACATTTTCTTTACCCTTCTTGTGTTTAATGACATAAGGGAAAGTCTCAATGAATTCAACCCATTTAGCATGTCTACGATTCAGTTTAGCTTGACTTTTAATATGTTTCAAAGATTCATGATCAGAATGTATAACAAATTCTTTGGGCCATAAATAATGTTGCCATGTCTCTAAAGTCCGAACAAGAGCATATAATTCTTTGTCATAAGTAGAATAGTTCAGACTAGGCCCACTCAATTTTTCGAAAAGTATGCAACAGGTTTGCCATCTTGTAATAACACACCTCTAATCCAATTCCACTAGCATCACATTCAAGCTCAAAAGTCTTATTAAAGTCGGGAAGTTGGAGTAAAGGAGCATGTGTCAACTTATCTTTCAATACCGTGAAGGCTTCTTCCCATGCGGTAGCCCAAACAAAAGGCACATCCTTCTTTGTAAGCTCATTGAGAGGTGCAGCAATGGTGCTAAAGTCTCTCACAAAACGCCTATAGAAACCAGCGAGTCCAAGAAAACTCCTCACTTGTGTGACCGTTTTGGGCTCGGCCAACTCTCAATAGCTTCAATCTTGGCTTTATCAACTTCAATTCCTGTGGAGTAACAACATAGCCAAGAAAAGATACTCGGTCGGTGCAAAAGGTGCACTTCCCAAGGTTACCAAACAAGCGTGCATCACGTAGAGCATTAAAAACAACACGTAAATGTTCCAAATGTTCTTCCAAAGATTTGCTATAAATCAGTATATCATCAAAGTAAACTACCACAAATCGTCCAATGAAAGCACGTAAAACTTCGTTCATTAATCTCATGAAAGTACTAGGTGCATTAGTTAACCCAAAAGGCATGACTAACCACTCATATAATCCAAACTTAGTTTTAAATGTTGTTTTCCATTCATCTCCCAATTTCATACGAATTTGATGGTATCCACTACGCAAATCAACTTTGGAGAATATTGTAGAGCCACTCAATTCATCAAGCATATCATCTAGCCTAGGAATAGGATGACGATAACGAATAGTAATATTATTAATGCCTCTACAATCAACACACATACGCCGACGTACCATCCTTTTTAGGCACTAGTATAATAGGAACAGCACAAGGACTAAGAGATTCGCGTATATAACCTTTGTCGAGCAGCTCCTGTACTTGACGCATAATCTCCTTCGTCTCCTCTGGATTGGTACGGTATGGTGCACGGTTGGGTAGCGATGCACCGGGAATTAAGTCAATTTGATGCTCAATCCCTCGAATAGGTGGTAATCCGGTGGCACGTCTTGTGGGAAGGCGTCGTGAACTCCTGCAAAATGTTAGTGACAGCGAGGGGCAAAGAGGAAGGCACGTCCTCGAATGAAAATAATGCCTCTTTGCACACAAAAGCATAGCAAACAGATTTGCTAGAATCTAGCTCATCAATATCAGATTTGGTGGCAAATAAACATGCACTTTTCAGTTTAATTTCAGAAGCAACATTAGATGGTTTATTATTAGGCTTCATTTGTTGCTCAAATTCTTTTGCCACAATCTGATTTTCACTCTTATTTTCTCCTGTTTTGCTTTATTAGCTCTATTAATATCATCTTTCAAAATGGAATCAGGAGTCATAGGAAGCAAAGTAATATTTTTATCCTTGTGAACAAGAGTATACTGATTGTTTCTACCATGGTGTACAGAATTTTTATCAAATTGCCATGGTCTACCAAGTAATAAGGAACATGCTTGCATAGGTACCACATCACAATCAACATAATCAGCATATGTAGAGATACTAAAATGCACACGAACAGATGCGTGTTACCTTAACCTTGCCGCTGTTGTTGAACCATTGGATGTAGTAAGGATGTGGATGTGGTCTTGTGGTGAGAAAGCTTCTCCACCATATCCATGCTAGCCAAGTTGTTGCAGCTCCCTCCATCTATGATGGCGCTGAATAGAACGTTCCTTCACAACTCCTTTGTATGGAACAAGTTATGCCTCTGATTTTGCTCAGCTTGTGTAACCTGCACACTCAAAACACGTTGAGCAACTAAACATTCATACCTGTCGGCATCTTGACAGCCATGTATTGCGTCTCAAGATCAGAATCATCTCCACCGTGTTCTTCATGTGTAATAAGAGCCAAAGTCTCTTCATCATAGTCACTAGCGGACTCATACCCACCATCCTCGGTAGCAATCATCACACGCTGAGATTGGCATTCTCTCATAAAATGTCCTCTTCCCTTACAACGACGACAAATAATATCACTTGTGTGCCTTGTTGGCGCCATGGAAGAAGAAGAGCTCTGTGTAGGCCCAGCAGGTGTACTCTTGGCGGATAGTGGTGGTTGTGCCTGCTTTCTTGTATCACGGTTGGAGGTGGCAACCGACGGAGGTGCGGTGTAGTAGAGCGTGTGGAAGTAGATGATGCACGTGGTGTCCATGATGAAGGTCGACCTGCGAAAAGTTAGTCCGCGCCAAGGCACATCGATCCTGCACTTCACGTTCAGCTTTACAAGCAAGATGGAATAATCGGTGATATTATTATAATCCTTGTAGTCTAGAATGGTCTGAATCTCTCTATTTAATCCACCGAAAAACGTGCAAGCATAGCTTCATTCTCCTCAACAATACCACATCTAATCAAGCCAGTTTGTAATTCCTGATAATATTCTTCTACGAATTTTTCCTTGTCTTAAGCGCTGCAATTTTTGAAGTAATTCACGTTGATAATATGGTGGAACCCAACGAGTACGCATAGCAGTTTTCAAAGCAGCCCAAGTAGCTGGAACAGGATATAATCTACAATGTTCGAGACCACCAAACACATGCAAAGCTAGTGAAAGCACAAACAGCAGCGAGAACACGTCTCTCCTCGGGATATTGTAAACATGTAAATCGTTGTTCAGTTTCTAATTCCCAAGTAAGATATATATCAGGAACATATCTACCCTCAAATGGTGGAATATTCAATTTCAGTTTAGGGAGATGGTCATGATCTCGTACTGAAGGGGAGCCCTAACATTGCCATTATTTGCATGTGGGCGACCTGGTGGTTGTGGTGCTGGTGGTTGCACGTAGTTCGATGTTGATCAACCTCATCCTCGTAAGCTCTCACATAATCATCCTCCCCGCAGCAGCAGCAGGAGCCACGAAGTATCAACAGCAGCACCAGCAGCTTGGCGGTGAAGAGGACACGGGAAGCTCGGCGGAGGGCTGTTTCACGATGTGGAGGTAGTCCTTGTTGTTGTAGAGGTGCGTTAGGTGCAGCCGGTGGTGGTGGTGGTAGACGCGAGCAATTCATTAAACTTGTTATCAAGCTTTGTTTGACGCCTTCTCAATGCCATCTATCTTCTCCATGGCCTCTTCAAATCTATTTAGCACATCTTCCACCTGCCCACTCATCATTTGTTGAAACTTATCATGTAGCGCTTTGTTTGTCATGTTCTCCCGGTCAGATCCGTCGACTTGTGATCCTGCCATGGTTAGCAGCAATAGAAACACACAAGAATATGATTGACAGACTACTAGGAAGTGGTGGTGGTGGTGTGGTGGACGATCACAAATCCGTCAAGCAAATCTCAAATTCTTACCAGTTCTTACCCAGCGAAAGGCGGTGATCGGCAACCGATGTAGTCAAAACTCTCAAAGCTTGGATAGAGCGATTACGGGGAGAGTCAAGCGCACGATGTAGATGTATGTGGAGCTGGGAAGGCTTATAATATGGTAGCAAAAGGGTCAGCAATAATCAATTCGAGATGCAAAGTTGAATAAGCGCTCAACGACGGTCTTGTGCTTGGTCCTAGGCTAGACCGTGCTAGAGACGCGAGCCTAGAACACTAACAAAATCACGGCGCTGCACGGAAACAACGGAAAAGCACACTCTGGAATAATTTTTTTCGCTCTTTTTTTTTGCGCTGCTCTTTTTTTTTTGCGAAAAATCACTATAATGGCGAGTGTCTCAAAACTCTTCCCAGGTCAAACTGACAGGATGGGCACGAAATTTTTTCGACCAAAAAAAATTTTTTTTTTTTGCCGGACCCAAAAACTGAAGCAGGTCAAAAAACTTTCTATAACGGCGATGTCTCAATACGCTTAGAAACACCTAAAATAGGATAGCGAGAAAATTTTTTCGACAAGTGCGTTTTGGAAAATTTTGGGCCTAAACGGAGGTGGTTTCGGAACCTCTGAGCAAGGAAACACGAATCGGAATTTAGATGGATCTCGAAAACAAACCTAATATGAGAAGAACTCGGATTGGTGGTGGATATATGGTGGTGGTATATGGCAGCGGTGGTGGTATATGGTAGCGGTGGTGGTATATGGATATGGATTGGTGGTGGTATATGGATACGGATTGGTGGTGGTATATGGATACGGATTCGAGGCGGTGGCGGATAAGCAATGGTGGTAGATGGCAAGGCGATGATGATGGTGCGGGGCGTGACAACTTATGACCGAACTTCGAAACTCTAAAGACTAGACTCTAAGACCAGCAACTTGACACGACGATGCAACCGCAAATTCAACAAAGCAAAAACCCTAAAAAGATTATGCAAAGGCTCAGATTGGTTCGGATATGATGAACTAACCCTAATTTTTTGTGGCTTTTTCGTGGACTTTAGGTATGAAGAACAGACTCGATCTAATCTACGAAAACTGTAAAATCTCACCGAGCAACACGGAAATCTGATACCACTTGATAGAGGCAAAGGTGTCCGTCTTTCGATGAGATGTTGGTTTTCGCTTTGGAGGAAGTCGACTTTGACGATCCGACTACGAGCGTCTTGAGGGCGTCGCGCCTTAGCAATCGCTAAACCAACTCCGAGAGGTTATTGACCACGCCGAGCACGATCAACCTGACCACGAGGGTCTGTTTCTGCGAGCAAGCGAAGAACAAGCAAGAAATTGAGATTGCAATCTGGATATTGCGAATATAAGATGAAAGCTTTATTGATCAAGGTGGGGTTACTGTGGCGCATTTATGCAGTCGTTGAACACAAGCGAAATGCTGCGAAGTTGCAGCTATGGCGAACTTTTAATCTAAACAAAACCCAAAGTCTAAGCGGCGCCCTAAGGGCTGTATATATGGAGGAAGAGGAGAATTTCGTGGCCCTTGAGGAGGGTCGAAACCAACCCTAACTCTTGTTTCCCCACATCGGACTCTAAAACAGCCTATACTTAAGTATTTCGAAATTACATGGGCCTGGCCCAATAATAAGGTGACGCAGCACCTAGAATAGCCTATGGACGAATATTATGAAGTGGCATCTTGTATATTTCGTCCAAGGCCTCATGCACTCATTAGGGTGGCTTCAAAGTCCTGGAATCATCACTTGTAACTCCGTTCTTG
Organism: Aegilops longissima; assembly: GCA_021605205.1. Classification (NCBI taxonomy): domain Eukaryota; kingdom Viridiplantae; phylum Streptophyta; class Magnoliopsida; order Poales; family Poaceae; genus Aegilops; species Aegilops longissima. The sequence continues at coordinate 33,233 of JAHIAM010001962.1, read as the reverse complement.
TTCCCCTTGCGCATGCCAACATCTCCATGCTTGAACTTGCTCCAAGGTTCATCTTTCTTGTCCATGGTAGGCCCTTCATTTGTAAGCAAAACAAATGTATCCAATTTAGGCAGCATCATATTCTCATGAACATTGGAATCGTTACCAAGAAACGAAAGTACATGATAATTCAATTGGCGTGCGCGAGCTCTAGTAATTGGTCCAGTATGTATAGCAGCAGGGGCTGTGGGTGTAACAATGGTATTGATGTCCTCATCATTCTTCCTCATGGTCAAGGAAGTCTGCGTGTGCCTTCTCCTCCAGTTCCAGTTCACGGAACAACAGCCTCCTGTGTACCTTCGAGTTATGGTGAGTCTGGATCTCCCGTTTCCTGAGGAGACACTCCAAGTCTTGGACATATGAGAGAATGGAGTCGTCCTCTACGGTACGGATGATATCTCCATTCCTTGCTCTGCGAGAAACCATGGCGAGGTCTGATGGATCGCGCTCGGCCCTGTACTCTTCTCGGAGATGTCCAAGTGCACGATAGATCGCCATGTCCCTTCCGAGGATCCAGTTGAAATCAGTAAACTCAAAGTCAATAGGCTCTGTATGTCCTCCGAAGGTTCTCCCTGGAATGTGCACTTCAATCCTGTAGCGGGTATCCGTCGGAAGTGCATTGGTAGGCTTCCCGGTGATCGAGGGCAGAGCAATCTTCAGCTTCTTCACCATCTGGACCAGCTTCCTGCCGAAGGGCATCGTCTCATCTGGCTGGCAAAACTCCGGTAGCAAAACTGGGGTGAACTTCGTGACCATCTAGAATGTTGAAAATCGGAGAGAAGTCAGAAATGAACAGGGGAGAATTACGGAATGATAAGGATATAAAATAAATAGTCTCTTCCTATGGCTTTCCGATCCTAGGGGTTACGTCCTACGGTCAGCGTGTGCTCTGATACCATCTCTGTAGCGACCTGACCCAAAATCGGTCAAATCTTTGTGTCTGTACCATCCCAAGATCATGCTGGTACTCACAGTACATTGATGAAATAATCAAAGTTCAATCACACCTGAATTTATTACACGATTCTCATATAGAGTCTTCATTACAATAGAATAAATTCGGCCGAAGGCCAACTCATGAGAAATAAACTAAGTAAAGCTGCGAGCGTAGAAGAATAAGCGAGTCCATCCGACTCCATAGGGCAATCGCCAAGCGCGGGCGTAGCCTCACTCTGATCGGAATACTCCTCTGCAACATAAGACGTTGCAGCCGTGTAGGTCAGCATTTTGAATATGCCGGCAAGTCATGAAGAGAAAATAATAAAATTACTAACACTATATGCAATTTGGCTGTGGGGCTCTAAGTTTCATCATTTTGCGACAAGCCAGTTTTTCCCTACTACAGTGGACTTGCTTGCAAATACTACAAAATTGTTGGTAGTTATTGAGATGGTTCCGCCAACCAATGTCTCATTCCCAAATTATTAAGTCATAACCCCCTTAATTAATTTATTACTTTTAGTGTTGAGATTTCCGAATACTTCCAAGTTCCAGAGGCTCAAATTGTCCGTAACCGGGGACACGGCTAATCGATTAGATCTTTTCTCTGCAGAGGTTTGCGCACTTTACCCGCAAGAATCGTTCCCTCCTTTTAAGTCTTCGCACTTCATGGTGTTTAAAGGCGGACGAGCAAACAGGGTCTTCGAAGAGTTCTTCGGCCACTGCGGTACCCATCAATCCTACCGTTCTTCTACATCTCGTAGTACCGTCCGGCCAGCGTCACAACTAGGGTTGACCAAGCGAGCCCATAATGGCTTGCGGCTGCATGAGTAAGCTTCGGTCAATGGGGTATACATCCGTCTCTTGAGGCTGGGTGAAGCTTTCCGCAAGATGTCATGGCACTTCTCCATGCATCCCGCCAACCACTGGGTTCTCGGGGTGCCCGTCAACCGTCCTCCACCCAGTGAGTGAATTTGAAGTCCATCTTGAGCTTGAAGTTCATGGGGTTGTCATCATCTTGACTCTCACATCTTTCTTATGAATTCACTCAACCAACCCGTCTCGAGCATAGCAAAAGTAAACTACTTCTTCCGGTCATGGTAACAAGGGAATTGGTTCATCCTACCACATGATACTACTCAAGAACATAACTTCAAAATTTCACCTACTGCATGCATGGTGGGGAGGTATAATTCTAATGCAACAAAAACATAGGTATTGTAAAGAAAACATGATCAATGAGTTGCCTTCTTGGCGATCTTCGTAAGCTAGGGACTCGTGGTAGCAAGCTTCGCACTCCGAAAATTCTACCGAGGCAAACAATAATCACAATAAGCATACAACAATGATCACTTACATAACAACATAGTAACATAACACACCAAAACAAACGAATCAAAAACCCAAAGGAAAACTCAAAGAAATCCAACACAAAGTTTTCCTACTTCAAGCAACAACTAAAAATAGTTTTACATTACAAAAAAATTCTCAACAGGACCTAATCATGGTTTTATGCTAACTTAATAGAAAAGAATGCATTATGCAACTAGGAGCAAAAGAATCACTTTAAAATCTATTATAAAACTCCTATTAGGCCTAAAGCAATTTCTAATAAGAAAAATAAAATAAAAGTTTCATTTATTATAAATAAAAGTTCAAGCTCTAAAGTTACAGAAACTAATCAAGAATAAACTATCTCTCATGAAAAATAAATTTATTTGCTAATTAAAACAATAGGAAAACAGTAGCTAGTTAATTAATTAAGAATAACATGATTCTGATTAAAACTATTTTTTATTAATCCTAAAATGCCCAAAAAATTCCTACGGTTAAGTAATGTCAAAACAAAGTTGTGACAAAAGAATCATTAAAAATAATATTCCTAGCTCATTTTATAGCAGATTTACTATTCTGTCTAAATTTAAAATAAAGAAATTTTAAATAATTTTAACATGGCTAAATATATTTTCTACAGAAACTATAATAAATTTGCAAACCAACAAAAAAAGAATCACTTAAAAATATTAAGTAGATTAAAAGATATGAATTTTTCAAATCTGAAACTATTCTGTTAAAACAGAAAACGAAAATAAAAGAAAAACGGGCTAATGGGCCTATATAACGCTTCGGCGTAATATAATTAAAACGGGCCTAGGGTTTAAACTGAATCGGCCGGTTCAACTAAAAACCCTAGCTAAAATTAAACCGAAACTAACCGGGACTAAACCGGTTTATTTTAAATGAACCTACCCCTTCGGGGGATCTAATCCTAACCCTAGAAAACAGATCGGACGGCGGGGAGGGGTCCGGCGAGATTATCGAGCGCGGCGACGGCGACAGGCTCGGCGGCGAGTGCTCAGCGACTCCGGTGGTCGAGGCGTCGGCGGAGAGCTCAGCCCAGTGCGGACGGGCGAGGTGGGTTTGGTGGAGTCAGGCGAGCTCGGGAGGTTGGGGCGGCGAGTCTTGAGGTTAATGGCGGCGGCGTGCTCGGTCTCCGGTCTCCGGCGGCGTCTGGAGGAGGCGTCAGGCGAGGGGAGGGGAATGGGGTCGGGGGTTATATAGAGGCGCGTCGACTTGGACGAGGGCAACGCGGCGAGATCCTGGCGAATCCGGATCTCACGAGATCCGGCGGCAGCCTTGGCGATTCTTGTGGGCGAGGAGACGACGGGTGGGACCGGTGTCGATGAGAGAGGGAGCAGGAGCAGGCGGGTAGCCGATCTGAAGCAGTTGAGGCGAGGGAGTCGGCGCTGGCTCATTGGCCGCTGGTGGTGGCGGCCGGTTGGCCGATTCGATTGGGCTGCCAGTCTTTGGCTGGGCGGTCGGCTGGTGGCGCTGGGTCTTTTCCTTTTCTATTTTTTTTTGAAAATAAAACAGAGATAAAATATATAGAATATAAATATTTTATATAGGACATATATATATCAAAATGATCAGGGGAATATTCCCTATCATTTGAACATTTTCGAGGGCAAAATCCAAAGTTTATAAAAAAATCATTTTTTCTAAAATTCCAAATAAAACTCAAATTTGAATTTCAAACTTTTGGCAATCTTTTTCCTCTGATATTTTTGGAGTGTCATGTTTACTCCTCTCATACTTTTTCTCAAGTATTTATCAGGCATAGTTTTTGAAATGATTTCCACTGCCAAAATTTGAATTCAATTCCAACAACTTCAAAACTTCTGAAACTTCAAATGCCACTCAAAGTCAAGCAGAATGCATAGAAACTTAGCTATAATTGTAAAACATTCCAAATAGGAAATTTGGGATGTTACAAAAGTGAACACAATAGTATGGGCATAAGGTGACAAGTGGTAAATAGCCCATAGCCGTGTGAGAGCCAAGTAGAAGAGATGCGCGTAGTCCTTGCGCAAAAGGAATGGTGGGAATGAAAGTCCACGTGATCCCAAGTCATCGTTGCTCTCAAGAGCTCGTTTAAATCAACTCTTGGGATTGAGAAGTTGGCGAGTGTATGTGAGTACCTACACAAAACAAAGACAAAGGAAAAATTGTGTGTGCGTGGTAGATGTACGCATCATCCATCATGATGCATACGTGCTTGTGTTGGTTAGCACAAAATAGCCAATGCTCAAATAAATGAGATCGTGATATAGAAACATGTCATCCATCATGATAGGTTTGTTATTATGTATGGCATAATGGAGACTCAAAGTGTGCAATGCATCATGAGAAATATCTAGAGCATTGTTATTCATGGAATGCATATGGTGCAAGCAATCATGGAAATCATGCAAAATATGGGATGAATCAAAATCTCCTAATATGCATGAGGAAACTATGGGGGTCTCCTCATGAGCATTAATGGAAACATCACATGGAGAATATTGACAACATCCAAAACAAAGCATATTTGGTTCAATGTGATCATGGCATGACATAGTAGATGAATTGCACAAATCATGTAAAGGAAGCATGGCAATATCATCACAAGAGAAGCAAAAGCCAATGACCATCATCTCGTCATCTATGCCATAAGTGCAAATGGGATTTATTTTAATTGGGCATGCATAGTTACTATGTTGAGATTGAAATGAGGCAATATGGGAGATCTCACTCATAGCATATGACAAGGTCAATGGATTGTCAAACATGAAGTGACCAATAGAATTTTCACAAGGTGTCCTATGGAGCATAGCATCACAACTAGGCAACTCAACATGCTGATCATCATATTCATCATAAATAGGTAAGTCAAGGCATGAAGAAGTTTCACTAGCATGAAGCATGGTAATAGGTGGGTCAACATCATGGGAGCAATCGATGTCAAGAGAGTCCACTAGTGGGACAAGAGAAGCACCATCACCTATGTTACCTTTGGAGCGTCGCTCATGTGTTGTAGGTGAGGTGTTGAAGATCGTCTCGTTGTCATCTTCATGTTGATGGAACCATGTGGGGGGTGTATCATCGTCCACCATGGCCATCGTCGTCTCCAATGTAGGGATGGACTCGTCGAGGATAGGCATGTCGTCATGTAGGAGACCTAGCACCAAAGAAGAAAACACACTAGGAGTAGAGGTTAAGTCGTTAGAAATCATAGTGGCCTCATGTGCCGTGTCAACTACCTCACTCACTAAGTGTTGTGGCTCACTCACTCCCTCAAGGATGCTCTCACTCGTATGGTGGGTGGAGTCACTCAAATGGCGCTCAACCTCACATAGGATGTGTGGCATGCTCTCATGTGTGGGGCTAGTGGTGGTCACACTCATCCTCTCATAGGAAATGCTCTCAATGTCACGTATGGTAGAGTCACTCATGTCACTCATGGGGTGGTGGCTCTCCTCACATGGCAATTGGGGCATCTCGACATATGTGGGTGCGGAGAGATGTAGGTGCAAATGTCTCCATGCTTGTGGTCGCGTAGCTTGACTCGGAGTATGAGTCCAATGTGGGCGTCGTCTTCATGTTGTTGAAGAGGTTCGCGCTCGTCGCCATGGTCGAAGGGGATGGCCCTTGCTCGACCGTCTTGTCACCGTCTTGGTGTTGGAGGTCCATATGATGTGGCACCTCATAGCTCGTCTCCATGACCGAAGGGAGTTTCCCATGCTCGGACATCTTCCTTGAGGGGCTTCCGAAGACGGAAGTGTCGATCTCGCTCGTAGGTGGTCGCCTTGGACTTGATGAAGTCGATGTAGGCGTACACGTGGGAAGTAGGCGAAGATGCCGTACGTCCAAAGGCGAAGATGCCTTGAGAACACTTGGCAAAGATGCCGAAGTGGTTGATGTAGCCGTAGCGCCGTCTTGGTTGTGGTCGTCTCGCGGTCTTCTCTTGTGCTTATGAAGCTTCGACTTGGCGTGTTGGGACTTGTGCATTTGCGCTTGTGGAGCTTCTTCATGATGATGATGTCGTTGTTGTGCTTGAGCTCCTTGGCGTTCGTCGTCGTCGTGCACATGATGCTTGAAGGTGACTTGCCCTTCATGACAATGTGGATCACGAACGTGATGGTGGTCGCCATGTAGATGTGGACGAGGACGATTTGCACTTGCATCTTTTTCGCGCTCCGAAGACTTGTGGCTTGAATGTCGCCGTCTTGAAGATGACGAAGGGGAAGATGACTTGATCAAGGCCCGAATCTCCTCCATCCTTGCATCTTGCTCCTCTTTATGTGCGGCAAGCTTCTTGTCGAAGTAGTCCTTTCTCCTTGCTTTGGAGTGATGAATGTCGATGGAGATGTTTTCGATGCGCTCTCGCAATCTTGATTGTGTGCCTTGCACTTGTCGTTGTAGATCGAAGAGAGACGCTTTGGTGATGTAGTTGTTCACGCCGTCGTTGTTGTCGAAGACCGGAGATGAAATGCCTTGCCTATCCATCACAAGACTCGAGCAAATATGAGTGGGAGAAAGAGAAGAACGTATACCAATGTACCTTGACCGATGTTGACAATGAATCAAGTTCACTCAAATGCGGACAATGAAATAGCACTATTGGTACCAATCCTTGTCGGTTCTCACACCTACACAAGTAAAGCTTATGGAGGAGCTCGGTGAGGATAGTGGCACAAAATTTAATGCAAAATGTTAGCAAGAGTCAATAATGTTGAAAGAGATTCACAAATTCGCAAGTGAAACAAATGGACCAATAGCAAAGAATGGCACGGAAACACACACACGGATAGATAAATGTGGTCGTGCAACCAAGGAATGAGCACAAAATGTGGAATCCACGGAAAACGCTCGTGTTGCACAAATCAAGAGAGCAGCTATACGATTGCTCAATAGGCGGATCGACACTTGTGCACAACCTATAAGATGCAAAATGGATAAACTTCTATCCCAAGTATGCTATGTATGTATAGTTCCCGGTGTTTTTCTCAAGATGATCCAAGATGATCGGATATGACAATCTTATATGCAATATGGTATGATGCTATGGCACTTGCTTACAAGCTCTTTGCTCTCTTTCTTTCTTTGCTTAAAAGCTTATTCTCTTCTTCTTCTTTTTTCTATGGCCACTTTGCACAATGCACAAACCAAGATAGCAATTGTGCGTATGCGGGAACAAACTTGAGACACAATGGATGATATGATACCAATATGATATGGTATGGTATGTACTGGAAGGTATGATCACTAATGTGCACAAGTAACGTTGCCGGCAATACTCAAATGGCTAGTCTCGATAGGCAAGTAATGCAAAAGTAAGGCTAGGGGTTAACAATGTAATGGTAAGGGGAATATACAATGTAGGGATACCACGATACCAAGATGATATGGAGGTTACCGTCCGGCTATGATGAGTAGCGGTGTTCTTGATGTAGATACCAAGATGATGGAAACTCGTCCCTAAGTAGCCGAAACACCTTAGGAAACGGAAAAACCGCGAACTCAAAATCTCAAACGTCAAATGTCAAAATGGTGGTAGTGGGAATGCGGTGGTGGTTTGCACTTGGCAATGCGGAAGTGGAATGATGGGTTATACACGTGTCGGAGTTGAAGTTGCCGTCCCTAAGTAGCCGAAACACCTTAGGAGACACAAGCCACAACTCGAAAAAGCTCAATCAACAATTGGGTTAAGTTGGGTTGTCGGAAGTGTATGGTGGGCAAGGTTATGTGGAAGTGGTGGTGGTGGTTGATGAAGAAGCAATCGTCCCTAAGTGGCAGAAACACCTTAGGAGACTCGAATCACTACTCAAGCAACCACTAATGCTATGGGGAACAAAATGGGTTAGTTTGCGGAAGTCGGTGGTGGCTATCACGGATGATATGGTGGAAGGCCTAGGCAAACTTGCCAAATTTTCAAAAATTTGATGGAGTCAAATGGTGGTGGTAGTATTTTTATGGGATGAGGATGTTAATAGCTTCAAAAGCGAGCTAAAGAACGTCAAAATCGGACTCGGATGAATTAGTTATGAAAAAAGCGGTGAAAGCGGAAAAAACTGAAATGCGGGGCGGATATCCGGGGCTCGGGCGGATTTCGGGGTGTATGTCCAGAACCGTGCGGATTTGGTGCTCAGGGCCCGGATGTCGCTTGGGGCCGGATGTCGGCGGATGGCCGGATGTCGACTGAGGCCGGATGTCGACCCGACGAATCCCAATCTCGTTTGGGGCGGAAATTTTCGAATTGGGGGCGGAAATGGATACTTTCAAGGTCAAAATTGGAGAGATTTTGTGGATGGAAAGTGGGGAAACTTGGGGAAATGCTAGATCCACTCGAAACCAAGCAAATCCATGGATCAAAATCAACAAAACATCATCAAAACTAACAAATCACAAAAAAAATTGGGGGCTATTTTTTTTTGGTGGGGATATTCGGATTAGGACGAAATCAACAAAATCAAGCTAGAAAAAGAGGGGTAGGGGCTCCAAAAACGTGATCAACCTAAGCTCTGATCCATAGATGATGTAGGGCGGAACCCTACGTGGGTGATCTTTCACGTTGGAGCGGATCCTACGGGGGAATCACGAAGAACGAGCGGAAGAACACAAGGAAATCACGGGGAGGAACGAGGGAAAACACTCAACCAACAAGGAATCGGTCACACAAATGCTAGATCAAATAACACAAAGGGAGATACATGATTCAAGTTCAACAAAGGACGATACAAATGGTAGCCGTTCTTCTCCGTGAGAGGAGTCTTGATGGGGAGCCACCCAAGAGGGGGTCTTGAATCCAAGGTGGATCTTCTCCGAAGAGGGGCCTCGGTCTCTCTCGTGGAGTAGATCCGGTATGGATGAGCGAAGCTCTATCTATGAGCTAAATCAACGCTAACCCTAAAACATAGGTGGAGGGGGAGTATATATAGTCTAGGGGCGAAGGGGTACAAGGGACTCGTCCCGGATACACTGCGCGCAGGCAGGGGAGGCCGGATGTCCGGGCGTCGGGCCGGATGTCCGGGCTTTCCCGAGACGCCGGATGTCCGAGCTAGGGGCCGGATGTCCGGACGGGTGGGGTAGACTTATGTCGATTCGGGTGCGGGGCACCGGATTTCCGGGCGAGGGGCCAGATATCCGGGGCTTCGTGGGAGGCCGGATGTCCGGGGCCTAGGGGCCGGATGTCCGGACCTATGAGGTTCTTGACTCTGTGATGGGCACCGGATGTCCGGGCTGGGGGCCGGATGTCCGGGCTTGCGGGAAGGGCCGGATGTCCGGGCTGACGCCCGATGTCCGGGCTCTGCAGACATCTCCGGTTCCTCTCGTCGTGTTCCTTCATCCTTGTACTTGGGGACTTGTCCATCATTCCGAACATCTCCGAGAGGGTCTCCTTGGTACCTAGGCATGCATAGAGTCCTCGCCTTAGGTAGCAACCATGTCTCACACGAATGGAAAGGGGAAGGATTTAGGAACGGGTTCACCTTGTGTCCAATGGCGAATAGTCGAGGTCTCATCTCATGTATCCTTGGGGCTTGGAGAGTAGTCGGAGTGTACATGGTGATGCACGTGGGATGCTCCGCATCACCGGATGTCCGGGCTGGGGTGACCGTTTCAGCAGAATCGGGAGAGGGGCGCCGGATTTCCGGGCGAGTGGCCGGATATCCGGGGCTTGGGAGACGGGCGGATGTCGGGCGGGAGGCGGATGTCGGGCTGGCCTGGGTCTTCAGACGCATTCGGTGATGGAGGGCGGTTTCGGGCGAAGGGGCCGGATATCCGGGGCTTCAGGAAGAGCCGGATGTCCGGGGCATGGTGCCGGATGTCCGGGCTGGGCAAACTTCTCTGGTTCCTCTCGTTGTGTTCTTTCATCCTTGTACTTGGGGACTTGTCCGTCTTCACATGCACCCTCGGGAGGTTCCCCTTGACACCTAATCATGCATAGCATATCGGACTTAGGTAGTAGCCATGTCTCGAGTGGATCATATGTGATATCAATAAGGAAGGAGGTCACCTCGTTCTCGAGAGCTCTAGCTCTAGCTCGTGTCATGGGTCCTCTTGGCTCTTGATGAGACGGTTGTGGATGCATGGGGATGATCGTGGGATGCTCCGCATCACATATCATCTTGGTATCGTGGTATCCCTCCATTGTATATTCCCCTTGCCATTACATTGTTAACCCCTAGCTTTACTTTTGCATTACTTCCCTATCGAGACTAGCCATTTGAGTATTGCCGGCAACGTTACTTGTGCACATTAGTGATCATACCTTCCATTACATACCATACCATATCATATTGGTATCATATCTTGTGTCACAAGTTTGTTCCCGCATATACACAATTGCTATCTTGGTTTGTGCATTGTGCAAAGTGGCCATAGAAAAAAAAGAAGAGAATAAGCTTTTAAGCAAAGAAAAAGAGAGAGCAAAGAGCTTGTAAGCAAGTGCCATAGCATCATACCACGTTGCATATAAGATTATCATATCCGATCATCTTGGATCATCTTGAGAGAAACACCGGGAACCATACATACATAGCATACTTGGGATAGAAGTTTATCCATTTTGCATCTTATAGGTTGTGCACAAGTGTCGTATCCGCCTATTGAGCAATCGTGCTAGCGTCTCTCTTGAGTTGTGCAACACGAGCGTTTTCCGTGGATTCCACATTTTGTGCTCATTCCTTGGTTGCACGACCCCATTTATCTATCCATGTGTGTGTTTCCGTGTGCCATATTTTGCTATTGGTCCATTTGTTTCACTTGCGAATTTGTGAATCTCTTTCAACATTATTGACTCTTGCTAACATTTTGCATTAAATTTTTGTGCCACTATCCTCACCGAGCTCCTCCATAAGCTTTACTTGTGTAGGTGTGAGAACCGACAAGGATTGGTACCAATAGTGCTATTTCATTGTCCGCATTTGAGTGAACTTGATTCATTGTCAACATCGGTCAAGGTACATTGGTATAAGTTCTTCTCTTTCTCCCACTCATATTTGCTCGAGTCTTGTGATGGATAGGCAAGGCATTTCATCTCCGGTCTTCGACAACAACGACGGCGTGAACAACTACATCCAAAGCGTCTATCTTCGATCTACAACGACAAGTGCAAGGCACACAATCAAGATTGCGAGAGCGCATCGAGAACATCTCTGATGCGGAGCATCCCACGTTCATCACCATGTACACTCCGACTACTCTCCAAGCCCCAAGGATACCTGAGATGAGACCTCGACTATTCGCCATTGGACACAAGGTGAACCCGTTCCTAAATGCTTCCCCTTTCCATTCGTGTGAGGACATGGTTGCTACCTAAGGCGAGGACTCTATGCATGCCTAGGTACCAAGGAGACCCTCTCGGAGATGCTCGGAATGATGGACAAGTCCCCAAGTACAAGGATGAAGGAACACGACGAGAGGAACCGAAGAAAGTCTGCGAGCCGGACATCTGGCGTCGGCCGGACATCCGCCCTTCCATAAGCCGGACATCCGGTGATAGAGGCAAAGGTGTCCCGATGTTTCGATGAGATGGTGGCTATCGTTTACGTGGGAGTCGACCTTGGCGATCCGACTACGAGCGTCAGCGAGACGTCGCGCCTTAGCAATCGCTAAACCAACTTCCGAGGTTATTGACCACGCGGAGCACGATCAACGACCACGAGGGCTGTTTCCTGCGAGCAAGCGAAGAACAAGCAAGAAACTGAGATTGCAATCTGGATATTGCGAATATAAGATGAAAGCTTTATTGATCAAGGTGGGGTTACTGTGGCGCCTTTATGCAGTCGTTGAACACAAGCGAAATGCAGCGAAGTTGCAGCTATGGCGAACTTTTAATCTAAACAAAACCCAAGGTCTAAGCGGTGCCCTAAGGGCTGTATATATGGAGGAAGAGGAATTTCGTGGCCCTTGGTGGAGGGGTCCAAATCAACCCTAACTCTTGTTTCCCACACATACGGACTCTAAAACAGCCTATACTTAAGTATTTCGAAATTACATGGGCCTGGCCCACTAATAAGGTGACGAGCACCTAGAATAGCCTCGGGGCGACATTTATGAAGTAGCATCTTGTATATTTCGTCCAAGGCTTCATGCACCCATTATGGTGGCTTCAAAGTCCTGAAATCATCACTTGTAACTCCGTTCTTGTTCCCCTTGCACATGGCATTATCTCCATGCTTGTTCTTGCTCAATGTCCATCCTTCTCCAAGCTAGGGCCTTCATTTGTAAGCAAAACAAATGTATCCAATTTAAGCAGCATCATATTCTCATGAACATTAGAATCATTACCAAGAAACGAAAGTACGATAATTTAATTGGCGTCTTGTGAGCTCTAGTAATTGGTCCGATATATGTAGCGATGAGGGGCTGTGGGTGTAACAATGGTATTGATGTCCTCATCATCCTCCCTTCTTGAAATGAAGTCGTCCTCGACGGAAGCTCATATTCCTCACCCAAATAAGGCTTCAAATCTGCAATGTTAAAAGTGGGACTAACCCCAAAATCTGCAGGCAGCTCAAGTTTATATGCATTATCATTTATTTTCTCTAACACCTTAAATGGACCATCGACACGTGGCATTAGCTTTGATTTGCGCAAATTAGAAACCTATCCTTACGCAAATGTAACCAAACAAGATCTCCGGTGCAAAGACAACATGTTTTCTACCCTTATCTCCAGCAAGTTTATATTTAGCATTCATCGCTCAATGTTTTCCTTAGTTATCTCATGCATTTTAAAATCAATTCAGCACGTTCTTTAGCATCAAAATTAACCTTCTCCGAAGATGGAAGAGGCAACAAATCAATAGGTGCACGAGGTAGGAAGCCATACACAATTTCAAAAGGGCACATCTTAGTTGTAGAATGCAATGAGCGATTATAAGCAAATTCAATATGAGGCAAGCATTCTTCCCACATTTTCTTATTATTCTTCAAAACAGCCCTAAGCATAGTAGACAATGTTCTATTGACTACTTGGTTTATCCATCGGTTTGGGGTGACAAGTAGTACTAAAAGCAGTTTAGTCCCCAACTTAGCCCATAAACATCTCCAAAAGTGGCTAAGAAATTTAGTATCACGATCTGAAACAATAGTATTTGGCACACCATGCAAGCGAATAATTTCACGAAAGAACAAATCAGCAACATTAACAGCATCATCGCTTTTATGACATGGTATAAAGTGTGCCATTTTAGAGAATCTATCCACGACAACAAATATGCTATCCTCCCTTCTTTGTTAGAGGTAAACCTAAAACAAAGTCCATAGATATATCCTCCCAAGGAACACTAGGCACGAGCAAAGGCATATATAAACCATGAGGATTGAGTCGTGACTTAGCTTTTTGACATGTAGTGCAGCGAGCAACAAAACGCTCAACATCCGTCTCATCTTTGGCCAAAAGAAATGTGTAGCAAGTATATCCTCCGTCTTCTTGGCGCCAAAGTGTCCCATTAATCCTCCTCCATCGCCTCCTGCAACAACAAAAGGCGAACAGAGCTAGCAGGAATGCATAGCTTGTTAGCACGAACACAAAACCATCATTAATAACGAACTTGTTCCATGTTCTTCCTTCTTTACAATTCTGCATTACATCTTTAAAATCAGCATCATGCACATATTGATCTTTGATGGTCTCCAAACCAAATATTTTGAAGTCAAGTTGTGAAAGCATAGTATAGCGACGAGACAAAGCATCGGCAATAACATTTTCTTTACCCTTCTTGTGTTTAATGACATAAGGAAAGTCTCAATGAATTCAACCCATTTAGCATGTCTACGATTCAGTTTAGCTTGACTTTTAATATGTTTCAAAGATTCATGATCGGAATGTATAACAAATTCTTTGGGCCATAAATAATGTTGCCATGTCTCTAAAGTCCGAACAAGAGCATATAATTCTTTGTCATAAGTAGAATAGTTCAGACTAGGCCCACTCAATTTTTCAGAAAAGTATGCAACAGGTTTGCCATCTTGTAATAACACACCTCTAATCCAATTCCACTAGCATCACATTCAAGCTCAAAAGTCTTATTAAAGTCGGGAAGTTGGAGTAAAGGAGCATGTGTCAACTTATCTTTCAATACCGTGAAGGCTTCTTCACATGCGGTACCCCAAACAAAAGGCACATCCTTCTTTGTAAGCTCATTGAGAGGTGCAGCAATGGTGCTAAAGTCTCTCACAAAACGCCTATAGAAACCAGCGAGTCCAAGAAAACTCCTCACTTGTGTGACCGTTTTGGGCTGCGGCCAACTCTCAATAGCTTCAATCTTGGCTTTATCAACTTCAATTCCTGTGGAGTAACAACATAGCCAAGAAAAGATACTCGGTCGGTGCAAAAGGTGCACTTCCCAAGGTTACCAAACAAGCGTGCATCACGTAGAGCATTAAAAACAACACGTAAATGTTCCAAATGTTCTTCCAAAGATTTGCTATAAATCAGTATATCATCAAAGTAAACTACCACAAATCGTCCAATGAAAGCACGTAAAACTTCGTTCATTAATCTCATGAAAGTACTAGGTGCATTAGTTAACCCAAAAGGCATGACTAACCACTCATATAATCCAAACTTAGTTTTAAATGCTGTTTTCCATTCATCTCCCAATTTCATACGAATTTGATGGTATCCACTCATAAATCAACTTTGGAGAATATTGTAGAGCCACTCAATTCATCAAGCATATCATCTAGCCTAGGAATAGGATGGCGATAACGAATAGTAATATTATTAATGCCTCTACAATCAACACACATACGCCGACGTACCATCCTTTTTAGGCACTAGTATAATAGGAACAGCACAAGGACTAAGAGATTCGCGTATATAACCTTTGTCGAGCAGCTCCTGTACTTGACGCATAATCTCCTTCGTCTCCTCTGGATTGATGCGGTATGGTGCGCGGTTGGGTAGCGATGCACGGAATTAAGTCAATTTGATGCTCAATCCCTCGAATAGGTGGTAATCCGGTGGCACGTCTTGTGGGAAGGCGTCGGCGAACTCTGCAAAATGTTAGTGACAGCGGGGGCAAGAGGAAAACACGTCCTCGAATGAAAATAATGCCTCTTTGCACACAAAAGCATAGCAAACAGATTTACTAGAATCTAGCTCATCAATATCAGATTTGGTGGCAAATAAACATGCACTTTTCAGTTTAATTTCAGAAGCAACATTAGATGGTTTATTATTAGGCTTCATTTGTTGCTCAAATTCTTTTGCCACAATCTGATTTTCACTCTTATTTTTCTCCTGTTTTGCTTTATTAGCTCTATTAATATCATCTTTCAAAATGGAATCAGAGTCATAGGAAGCAAAGTAATATTTTATCCTTGTGAACAAGAGTATCTGATTGTTTCTACCATGGTGTACAGAATTTTATCAAATTGCCATGGTCTACCAAGTAATAAGGAACATGCTTGCATAGGTACCACATCACAATCAACATAATCAGCATATGTAGAGATACTAAAATACACACGAGCGAGACGTGTTACCTTAACCTTGCCGCTGTTGTTGAACCATTGGATGTAGTAAGGATGTGGATGTGGTCTTGTGGTGAGAGAAAGCTTCTCCACCATATCCATGCTAGCCAAGTTGTTGCAGCTCCCTCCATCTATGATGGCCTTGAATAGAACGTTCCTTCACAACTCCTTTGTATGGAACAAGTTATGCCTCTGATTTTGCTCAGCTTGTGTAACCTGCACACTCAAAACACGTTGAACAACTAAACATTCATACCTGTCGGCATCTTGACAGCCATGTATTGCGTCTCAAGATCGAGAATCATCTCCACCGTGTTCTTCATGTGTAATAAGAGCCAAAGTCTCTTCATCATAGTCACTAGCGACTCATACCCACCATCCTCGGTAGCAATCATCACACGCTGAGATTGGCATTCTCTGTAAAATGTCCTCTTCCCTTACAACGACGACAAATAATATCACTTGTGTGCCTGTTGGCGCCATGGAAGAAGAAGAGCTCTGTGTAGGCCAAGCAGGTGTACTCTTGGCGATAGTGGTGGTTGTGCCTGCTTTCTTGTATCACGGTTGGAGGTGGCAGCCGGCGGAGGTGCCGGTGTAGTAGAGCGTGTGGAAGTAGATGATGCACGTGGTGTCCATGATGAAGGTCGACCTGCGAGAAAAGTTAGTTCGGCGCCAACGCACATCGATCCTGCACTTCACGTTCAGCTTTACAAGCAAGATGGAATAATCGGTGATATTATTATAATCCTTATAGTCTAGAATGGTCTGAATCTCTCTATTTAATCCACCCGAAAGCGTGCAAGCATAGCTTCATTCTCCTCAACAATACCACATCTAATCAAGCCAGTTTGTAATTCTGATAATATTCTTCTACGAATTTTTCCTTGTCTTAAGTGCTGCAATTTTTGAAGTAATTCACGTTGATAATATGGTGGAACCCAACGAGTCGCATAGCAGTTTTCAAAGCAGCCCAAGTAGCTGGAACAGGATATAATCTACAATGTTCAGACCACCAAACACATGCAAAGCTAGTGAAAGCACAAACAGCAGCGAAACACGTCTCTCCTCGGGATATTGTAAACATGTAAATCGTTGTTCAGTTTCTAACTCCCAAGTAAGATATATATCAGGAACATATCTACCCTCAAATGGTGGAATATTCAATTTCAGTTTAGGGAGATGGTCATGATCTCGTACTGAAGGGGAGCCCAACATTGCCATTATTTGCATGTGGGCGACCTGGTGGTTGTGGAGCTGGTGGTTGCCGTGGTTCGATGTTGATCAACCTCATCCTCGTAAGCTCTTACATAATCATCCTCCCCACCGCAGCAGCAGGAGCCCACGAAGTATCAACAAAGACACCCGCAGCTTGGCGGTGAAGAGGGACACGGGAAGCTTCGGCGGAGGGCTGTTTAGCGATGTGGAGGTAGTCCATGTTGTTGTAGTAGAGGTGCGTTAGGTGCAGCCGGTGGTGGTGGTGGTAGGCGCGCGAGCAATTCATTAAACTTGTTATCGAGCTTTGTTTGACGCCTTCTCAATGCCATCTATCTTCTCCATGGCCTCTTCAAATCTATTTAGCACATCGTCCACCTGCCCACTCATCATTTGTTGAAACTTATCATGTAGCGCTTTGTTTGTCATGTTCTCCCGGTCGGTCTAAATCGACTTGTGATCCTGCCATGGTTAGCAGCAATAGAAACACACAAGAATATGATTGACGGACTACTAGGAAGTGGTGGTGATGGTGTGGTGGGCGATCACAAATCCGTCAGCAAATCTCAAATTCTTACCAGTTCTTACCCAGCGAAAGCGGTGATCGGCAACCGATGTAGTCAAAACTCTCAAAGCTTGGATAGAGCGATTACGGGGAGAGTCAAGCATACGATGTAGATGTATGTGGAGCTGGGAAGGCTTATAATATGGTAGCAAAAAGGTTGAGCAATAATCAATTCAGAGATGCAAAGTTGAATAAGCGCTCAACGACAGATCTTGTCTTGGTCCTAGGCTGAACCGTGCTAGAGGCGAGCCTAGAACACTAACAAAATCACGGCGCTGCACGGAAACAACGGAAAAGCACACTGGAATACTTTTTTTCGCTCTTTTTTTTGCGCTTTTTTTTTTTGCTGCTCTTTTTTTTTTTTTTTGAAAATCACTATAATGGCGAGTGTCTCAAAACTCTTCCAGGTCAAACCGACAGGATGGGCACGAAATTTTTTCGACCATTTTTTTTTTTTTTGCCGGACCCAAAAACTGAAGCGGGTCAAAAAACTTTCTATAATGGCGTTGTCTCAATACGCTTAGAAACACCTAAAATAGGATAGCCAGAAAATTTTTTGACAAGTGCGTTTTCGGAAAATTTTGGGCCTAAACGGAGGGTGGTTTCCAGAATTTTTTTTTTTTCCGAAACCTACTCCGGCAAGGAAACACGAATCGGAAACTAGATGGATCTCGAAAACAACCCTAATATGCAAGGAACTCGGATTGGTGGTGGATATATGGTGGTGGATATATGGCAGCGGTGGTGGTATATGGATATGGATTCAGAGCGGGGCGGATAAGCAATGGTGGAAGATGGCAAGGCGATGATGATGGTGCGGCGGCGGCGTGACAACTTAGGACCAGAACTCGAAACTCTAAAAGACTAGACTCTAAGACCAGCAACTTGACACGACGATGCAACCGCAAATTCAACAAAGCAAACCCTAAAAAGATTATGCAAAGGCTCAGATTGGTTCGGATATGATGAACTAACCCTAATTTTTTTGGCTTTTTCGTTGACTATAGGTATGAAGAACAAACTCGATCTAAACTACGAAAAACTGTAAAATCTCACCGAGCACCCTGGAAATCTGATACCACTTGATAGAGGCAAAGGTGTCCCGATGTTTCGATGAGATGGTGGCTATCGTTTACGTGGAGTCGACCTTGGCGATCCGACTACGAGCGTCGCGAGACGTCGCGCCTTAGCAATCGCTAAACCAACTTCCGAGGGTTATTGACCACGCCGAACACGATCAACGACCACGAGGGCCTGTTTCCTGCGAGCAAGCGAAGAACAAGCAAGAAACTGAGATTGCAATCTGGATATTGCGAATATAAGATGAAAGCTTTATTGATCAAGGTGGGGTTACTGTGGCGCCTTTGTGCAGTCGTTGAACACAAGCGAAATCTGCGAAGTTGCAGCTATGGCGAACTTTTAATCTAAACAAAACCCAAGGTCTAAGCGGTGCCCTAAGGGCTGTATATATGGAGGAAGAGGGGGAATTTCGTGGCCCTTGGTGGAGGGTCCAAATCAACCCTAACTCTTGTTTCCCACACATACGGACTCTAAAACAGCCTATACTTAAGTATTTCGAAATTACATGGGCCTGGCCCACTAATAAGGTGACGCAGCACCTAGAATAGCCTCGGGGCGACATTTATGAAGTAGCATCTTGTATATTTCGTCCAAGGCTTCATGCACCCATTATGGTGGCTTCAAAGTCCTGAAATCATCACTTGTAACTCCGTTCTTGTTCCCCTTAGCATGGCATTATCTCCATGCTTGTTCTTGCTCAATGTCCATCCTTCTCCAAGCTAGGGCCTTCATTTGTAAGCAAAACAAATGTATCCAATTTAGGCAGCATCATATTCTCATGAACATTAGAATCATTACCAAGAAACGAAAGTACGATAATTTAATTGGCGTGCGCGAGCTCTAGTAATTGGTCCAGTATATGTAGCAGTAGGGGCTGTGGGTGTAACAATGGTATTGATGTCCTCATCATCCGGCGCCCACCACAGCAGCCGAAAGACCACAGGGCCCGGACATCCGGCCCCCAGGCCCCGGACTTCCGGCCTCCCACGAAGCCCCAGATATCCGGCCCCTCGCCCGGAAATCCGGCGCCCCGCACCCGATTGCGTCTGGAAGACCCAGGCCAGCCCGGACATCCGGCCCCCAGCCTGAACATCCGGCGCCTCCTGAAGCCCCGGACATCCGGGCCGACGCCCGGACATCCGGCCCCCAGCCCGGACATCCGGCGCCTCCTGAAGCATCGGACATCCGGGCCGACGCCCGGACATCCGGCTCCGCCTGTCTGCGCACAGTAAAGGGCCGAGACCCATGTACCTCTTCGCCCCCTAGACTATATATACTCAATCCCCTTCCTCTTTCTAGGTTAGCGTTGATTTAGCTCATTAGATAGAGCTTCGCTCATCCATACCGGCTCTACTCCACGAGAGAGACCGCGGCCCCTCTTCGGAGAAGATCCACCTTGGATTCAAGACCCCTCTTGGGTGGCCCCATCAAGACCTCCTCACGGAGAAAACGGCTACCGTTTGTATCGTCCTTTGTTGACCTTGAATCATGTATCTCTTTGTGTTCTTTGATCTAGCATTTGTGTGACCGATTCCTTGTTGGTTGAGTGTTTCCCTCGTTCCTCCCGTGATTTCCTCGTGTTCTTCCGCTTTCGTTCTTCGTGTCTCCCGTGGGATCCACTCCAAGCGTGAAAGATCGGCGCTATAGGGTTCCACCTACATCATCTATGGTATCATGAGCCACGTTGATCACGTTTTGGAGCCCATACCCTCTTTTCTAGCTTGATTTTGTTGATTTAGTCCTAAATCCGAAATCCCCACCAAAAAAAGAGCCCCAATTTTTTTGTGATTTGTTAGTTTTGATGATGTTTTGTTGATTTTGATCCGTGGATTTGCTTGGTTTCAAGTGGATCTAGCATTCCCCAAAGTTTCCCCATCTTTCCTCCATGAAATTCATCAAATTTTGCCCCCGAAATCATCAATTTCCGCCCCCAATTCAAAATTTTACCCAAACGAGATCGGGATTAAATCGGGCGGACATCCGGGCCTCAGGCCGGACATCCGGGCCATCCGGCCGGACATCCGGGCCCCAAGCCGGACATCCGGGCCCTGGAGCACCAAATCTGCTCGGTTCTGGACATACACCCCCGGAAATCCGGGCTCCACCCCGGACATCCGGCCCCTGTGATTTCTGTTTTTTCCGTTTCACCGTTTTGTCCATAACTAATTCATCCGGAGTCCGATTTTGACGTTCTTTAGCTCGTTTTGAAGCTATTGACATCCGCCTTCCCATAAAAATACTACCACCACCATTTGACTCCATCAAATTTTTGAAAATTTGGCAAGTTTGCCTAGGCCTTCCACCATATCATCCGCTTAGCCACCACCGACTTCCGCAACCTAACCAATTTTGTTCCCCTTTGCATTTGAGGTTGTTTGAGGTGATTCGAGTCTCCTAAGGTGTTTAGGCTACTTAGGGACGGTTACATCTTCATCAACCACCACCACCACCACCACTTCCACATAAACTTGCCCACCATACACTTGAGCAACCCAACTTAACCCAATTGTTGATGAGCTTTTTGAGTTGTGGATTGTGTCTCCTAAGGTGTTTGACTACTTAGGGCGGCAACTTCAACTCCGACACGTGTATAGCCCATCATTCCACTTCCGCATTGCCAAGTGCAAACCACCACCGCATTCCGCTACCACCATTTTGACATTTGGCGTTTGAGATTTTGAGTTCGCGGTTTTCCGTTTCCTAAAGGCGTTTGACTACTTAGGGACGAGTCTCCATCATCTACATCAAGAACACCGCTACTCATCATCGCCGGACGGTACCCTCCATATCATCTTGGTATCGTGGTATCCCTCCATTGTATATTCCCCTTGCCATTGCATTGTTAACCCCTAGCCTTACTTTTGCGTTACTTGCCTATCGAGACTAGCCATTTGAGTATTGCCGGCAACGTTACTTGTGCACATTAGTGATCATACTTCCCATAGCATATATACCATATCATATTGGTATCATATCATCCATTGTGCCTCAAGTTTATTCCCGCATACACACAATTGCTATCTTGGTTTGTGCATTGTGCAAAGTGGCCATACAAAAAAAAAGAAAAATAAAGCTTTTAAGCAAAAGAAAGAGAGCAAAGAGCTTGTAAGCAAGTGCCATAGCATCATACCATATTGCATATAAGATTGTCATATCCGATCATCTTGGATCATCTTGAGAGAAACACCGGGAACCATACATACATAGCATACTTGGGATAGAAGTTTATCCATTTTGCATCTTATAGGTTGTGCACAAGTGTCGTATCCGCCTATTGAGCAATCGTGCTAGCGTCTCTCTTGAGTTGTGCAACACGGCGTTTTCCGTGGATTCCACATTTTATGCTCATTCCTTGGTTGCACGACTGCATTTATCTATCCGTGTGTGTGTTTCCGTGTGCTATTCTTTGCTATTGGTCCATTTGTTTCACTTGCGAATTTGTGAATCTCTTTCAACATTATTGACTCTTGCTAACATTTTGCATTAAATTTTTGTGCCACTATCCTCACCGAGCTCCTCCATAAGCTTTACTTGTGTAGGTGTGAGAACCGACAAGGAGTGGTACCAATAGTGCTATTTCATTGTCCGCATTTGAGTGAACTTGATTCATTTTCAACATCGGTCAAGGTACATTGGTATAAGTTCTTCTCTTTCTCCCACTCATATTTGCTCGAGTCTTGTGATGGATAGGCAAGGCATTTCATCTCCGGTCTTCGACAACAATGACGGCGTGAACAACTACATCACCAAAGCGTCTATCTTCGATCTACAACGACAAGTGCAAGTGATGCGGAGCATCCCACGATCATCCCCATGGACCTACAACCGTCTCATCAAGAGCCAAGAGGACCCATGACACGAGCTAGAGCTAGAGCTCTCGAGAACGAGGTGACTTCTTTCCTTATTGATATCACATATGATCCACGCGAGACATGGCTACTACCTAAGTCCGATATGCTATGCATGATTAGGTGTCAAGGGGAACCTCCCGAGGATGCACGTGAAGATGGACAAGCCGCCAAGTACAAGGAGGAAGAACCACGACGAGAGGAACCGGAGGAGTCTGCCCAGCCCGGACATCCGGCCCCATGCCCCGGACATCCGGCTCTTCCTGACGCCTCGGATATCCGGCCCCGTCGCCCGGAAATCCGGCCCTCCCCATCACCGAATGCACCTGAGATACCCAGACCAGCCCGGACATCCGGCCTCCCCCGCCCGAACATCCGGCCCGTCCCGAAGCCCCGGATATCCGGCTCCCCAGCCCGGAAATCCGGCGCCCCCCTCCCGGTTCTGCTGAAACGGCCGCTCTAGCCCGTACATCCGAGCTGAGAGCCGGACATCCGGCGCCTCATGAAAACCGGACATCCGCCCGGCCTTGGACGTCCGGCCTCCCCTACTGTCTTGCGCAGATGTCTCAGGGCCATGTCCCTTGTACCCCTTCACCCGAGACTATATATACTTGATCCCCTCCTCTTTCTAGGGTTAGCTTTGGATTAGCTCATGTTTAGGTGAGAGAGCCTTTGCTCATCCACTTGGCTACTTCTCCTCGGAGATCAGGACCTCTACGGAGAAGATTCCCAAGCGGATTCAAGACCCCCTCCTAGGGTGGACCCATCAAGACCTCCTCTCGAAGAAGAACGGCTACTCGTGTATCTTTCCTTTGTTGTTCTTGAATCTTGTGCCACTCTATGTATTCGATAATCTAGCACTTGTGTGATTGATTTCTTGTCGGTTGAGTGCATTCTCTCTCGCTTTCCCCGTGATTTCCCTCGTGTTCTTCCACGTGTTCCTCGTGTTTTCCCGTAGGATCCGCTCCAACGTGAAAGATCGCCCACGTAGGGTTCCGCCCTACATCATCTATGGTATCATGAGCCACGTTGATCACGTTATTGGAGCCCCTACCCCTCTTTTTCTAGCTTGATTTTCTTGTTTTTGTCCTAATTTCGAAAATTCCCCACAAAAATAGCCCCAATTTTTTTTTGTGATTTGTTAGTCTGATGAAATTTTGTTGGATTTGATCCGTGGATTTCGTGTGTTGCAGGTAGATCTAGCTTTTCCCCATTTTTCCACAATTTCCATACACAAATTCGCCCAAATTTTGATCCGATACGACCTCTCCCCGCGGTGTTCTTCGTGCCCGGACGTCCGGCCCGAACAGCCCGGACATCCGGCAGCCCGGACATCCGACCCGATCAGCCCGGACATCCGGCGCCCCGGACATCCGGCTCCTAGCCCGGATTTCCGGCCCCTGATAGCATCCATCCCTTCCACCACCCCGATCACCGCCTACCTTTCGCCAAATTTTGTCCCGTGCCCACATACACTTCCACTTACCTCCACCATTTCCGCATACCGCCACCATAGCCTTGCCCAATACCAATTCCGCCATTGTTGCCAACTTTTGACTTGAGAATTTGATTTGTGGTTTTCCGTATCCTTTTGTGTTTCGGCTATCTAGGTACGGTGCAACATCAACATCACCACCGCTCATCTTCGCCAAGGACGGTAACATCGTCGACACCTTTGTCATTACTTGCAATTGCATTGATAACCATCATAGCCCATCTTTTGCGTTGCTTACCCATCGAGACTAGCCATTGAGTATTGCCGGCAACATGACTTGTGCACATTAGTGATCATACTCCATAGCATACATACCATACCAAAGTGGTGCATATCTTACCATCAACTTGTGTGTCACAAAGTTGTCATCGCATACACAATTGCTATCTTGGTTCGTGAAGTTTTGCATGAGAAAAGAGCTCAAAAGAGAAAGAGCCAATCAAGCATTTAAGCAAAGAGAGAAAGATAAGCAAAGAGCTTATGAGCAAGAACCATAGCATCATAAAACATTAAGATTGTCATACTTGATCATCTTGGATCAACACATCGACACACCATACATATAGCATACTTGGGATAGAAGTCGTTGCATTTTGCTTAGTAGGTTGTGCACAAGTTTGTATCCGCCTATTGTGCAATCGTGCTAGCGTCTCTCTAGTGTTGTGCAACAAGAGCATCTTGGTGAATTCCACATTTGGCTCATCCTTGGTTGCATAACCCCATATTATCTATTTGCTTGTGTTTCCGTGTAACATATCTTGCTATTGGTCTACTTGTTACATTTGCAAATTTGTGAATCATTTCCAACTTTATTGAGTCTCACTTACAATTGCATCAAATTTTGTTCCACCATCCTAACCGAGCTCCACCATAAGCTTTTATTTGTGTAGGTGTGAGAACCGACAAGAATCGGTACCAAGAGTGCTATTTCATTGTCCGCATTTGAGTGAACTTGATTCATTTTCAACATCGGTCAAAGGTACATTGGTATAAGTTCTTTTCCGTTATACCACTCACATCTTGCTTGGAATGATGGATAGGCCAAGTTCTTCTACCAACCCACTCTTCCTCAAGACGACGACATGACTTCATATGTCACCAAGAGCCACCTCTTGGTGCTGTGGCGAGCGTTGCACCAAGAACAACAAGCAATGAGCAACGCGCCGACAACCTCGCCACCGACTTGCGACTCTCCGAGCAGCGTACAAGAGACTACTTCGACAACAAGTTCGAGGCTCACAAGCAAGAGAATGATGCAAGAATGGGCGAGATCCGCGTTGATGAGAACCGGCATCATTCCACTTCTTCATCATCAAGGCCAGACCGCTCGAGTCGACACTCGACGACACCTTCTCGACTCAAGTACACCTACTTGAACACTCTTCGTCGTGCAGCTCGTCAAGACCGTCATGCATCTCGCAACCCGCTACATGACAAGCATTCACAAGAGCAAGTTGATGATCAAGTTCCTCGTCCTCAATCAAACCAAGAGGCTTTGCTCAAGCTCAAGAACGACAACGTCTTAAATGCCAACAAGAGGAAGAACGAGCATGTTTTCACCAAGACGAACAAGACGCCAAGGCTCAATGTCTTCAACAACAAGAACGTGAAGCGCAAGCTCTTGAGGCGCAACGTGCCCTTCAAGAATCAAGTAGAGCCGTCGTCAATCGCAATCGCGAACGGCGCAATCAAGAGGAAGCCCTTCGAGAAGAAATCCAAGAGAGGAACTGCCAACCTCATGTACAACGTCAAGTTCCTCAAGCTCCTCCACAAGCTCGTCAAGCTCCACCTCAACCTCAAGTTCAACAAGAGCAAGTTGATCATGGTCTTCCTCCGCGCCAAGAGCAACATGAAGACGAGTACATTCCACGTCAAGGACGTCATCATCAACATCGCCAACAACACAATGAAGAGCAACGCTACGGCAAGCTAAAATTCACCATGCCCAAGTTCAATGGAAGCAATGACCCCGAAGACTACCTCTCATGGGCATTGAAGGTCGATAAAATCTTCCATTTGCACAACTACGATGAAGCGAAGAAAATCGCTATGGCATCACTTGAGTTCCAAGATTATGTGCTCATATGGTGGGAACAAATCATTGAGAGACGACAAGCAAGAGGTGAACCTCCAATCACCACTTGGGCTCAAATGAAGGATGTCATGCGAGCACGTTTTGTGCCAACCTATTACAACCGCGACCTCTTCAAGAAACTCCAACTACTCAAGCAAGGAACAAAGAGTGTTGAAGAATACTACAAGGAAATGGAGATAGCCATGATTCGAGCCAATGTCAAGGAAGATGATGAACAAACTATGGCACGTTTCTTGAATGGACTCAATCATCCCATCAAGAAGATCGCCGACTTCCAACCATACTCATCCCTCATTGAGCTCGTGCATCAAGCTACAAAGGCGGGCGCCAAGTACAAGATGACTTCAAATGCCAAGTACTCATCCAAGACCTCTGACTTCTCCAACAACCAAGCTTCAACGACTCCTACAACATCTACATCAACCAAGCTTTCTTCAAGAAACGACGACAAGTCAAGTTACAAGAAGACACCGACAAGTTCAAGTCGTCCTCCTCCTACTACAAGCAACCTCAAGCCGCGTGCTTCATCCTCTACTCCGACCGATGAGACCATCAAGACAAGCTCCTTCAAGTGTTTCACTTGCGGCGGCCAAGGCCACAAGTCATACGAATGCACCAACAAGCGCACCATGATCCTCAACGACGATGGCACATATGACTCCATGAGTGAAGAGGAAATGGAAGCTCTTGAGCAAGTGGCCATGCACCGGCAAGTAAATGAAGATGAAGATGATCAAGTCTTTTGTGATGAGGATTCGAGCCCCGCTCTCGTTGTCTCCAAGGTCTTGACTCTTCAACATCAACAAGAAGAAGACCAGCGATGCCACATCTTTCACACAAAGGCCGGCATCAATGGGCGGTCCATCAAGGTCATCATCGATGGAGGTAGTTGCCACAACTTGGCAAGTGAAGAACTATGCTCCAAGCTACAATTGGTCAAGAGGAAGCACCCACACCCCTACAAGGTTCAATGGCTAAGTGACTCGGCACTATCTGAGTTGAGCATATGGTCCAAGTCTCCTTCAAAATTGGTGCTTATGAAGACACTTTGGAGTGTGATGTGGTCCCAATGACCGTTTGCCACCTACTTCTTGGTCGACCATGGCAATTCGACCGTGGTGTCATCCACAATGGGCGAACCAATCACTATAGCTTCAAGATGAAAGGGAAGGAGTATGTGCTCGACCTATGTCTCCTAGTCAAGTGATAGCCGACAAGCAAGCCACCAATCATAGAGAAAAGAGTGAAAAGTGATCCACCCAAAAGTGAGTGAGAGCCACAAGCCAAATTTGAGCCTCTTAGCCTAGAGAAAAACCTCATTCTATTTGCCACCAAAAGTGAGATGAGAGAAGTGTGTGAGAACCCATCTACCGTGATGCACTTTGTCCTTGTGTGCAAGGATGGACAACCAAAACTAACACCATTCACGAGCTACCTTTGGTGTTTCAATCTCTTTGCAGGAATTTCAAGATGTTTTCCCGATGAGCTACCTCCGGGTCTACCTCCTCTTGAGGCATTGAGCATCGAATCGACCTCATCCCCGGGCGCCTCTACCAAACAAAGCTCCATACCGAGTCAATCCGGAAGAAACCAAGGAGATTCAGCGGCAAGTACAACAACTCATCGACAACGGTCATGTGCGTGAAAGCTTGAGGCATTCTCTCTCGCCTTCCCGTGATTTCCCTGTTCTTCCACGTTTCTCGTGGCCCCAGGATCCGCCTCCAACGTAAAGATCGCCCACGAGGGTTCCGCCCACATCATCTATGGTATCATGAGCCACGTTGATCACGTTATTGGAGCCCCTACCCCTCTTTTTCTAGCTTGATTTTCTTGTTTTTGTCCTAATTTCGAAAAATTCCCCAAAAATAGCCCCAATTTTTTTTTGTGATTTGTTAGTCGATGAAATTTTGTTGGATTTGATCCGGATTTGGTGTTGGGTAGATCTAGCTTTTCCCCATTTTTCCACAATTTCCATACAAAATTCCCAAATTTTGATCCGAATTACCTTCCTGTGGTTTTTGGTTTGGATTCGCCCAACAGCCCGGATATCCGCCCGGAATCCGGCCATCAGCCCGGACATCCGGCTTTGGAATCCCGCCCATCCGGATTTGCCCCGATAGCATCCATCCCTTCCACCACCCCGATCACCGCCACCTTTCGCCAAATTTTGTCCCGGCCCACATACACTTCCACTTACCTCCACCATTTCCGATAACCGCCACCATAGCCTTGCCAATACCAACCCATTGTTGCCAACTTTTTGACTTGAGAATTTGATTTGTGGTTTTCCGATCCTTTGTGTTTCGCCTATCTAGGTACGGGCAACATCAACATCACCACCGCCATCTTCGCCAAGGACGGTAACATCTTTATTAACCTTTGTCATTACTTGCAATTGCATTGATAACCATCATAGCCCATCTTTATGCTGTTTACCCATCGAGACTAGCCATTGAGTATTGCCGGCCATGATTGTACATTAGTGATCATACTCCATAGCATACATACCATACCAAAGTGGTGCATTCTTTACCATCAACTTGTGTGTCACAAAGTTGTCATTGGATACACAATTGCTATCTTGGTTCGTGAAGTTTTGCATGAGAAAAGAGCCAAAAGAGAAAGAGCCAATCAAGCATTTAAGCAAAGAGAGAAAGATAAGCAAAGAGCTTATGAGCAAGAACCATAGCATCATAAAACATTAAGATTGTCATACTTGATCATCTTGGATCAACACATCACACACCAACATATAGCATACTTGGGATAGAAGTTTGCATTTTGCTTAGTAGGTTGTGCACAAGTTTGTATCCGCCTTATTGTGCAATCGCAAGCTGCCTCTAGTGTTGTGCAACAAGAGCATCTTGGTGAATTCCACATTTTGGCTCATCCTTGGTTGCATAACCCCATATTATCTATTTGCGCTGTTTTCCGTTAAATATCTTGCTATTGGTCACTTGTTACATTTGCAAATTTGTGAATCATTTCCAACTTTATTGAGTCTCACTTACAATTGCATCAAATTTTGTTCCACCATCCTAACCGAGCTCCACCATAATTTTTATTTGTGTAGGTGGAGAACCGACAAGAATCACCAAGAGGCTATTTCATTGTCCCATTTGAGTGAACTTGATTCATTTTCAACATCGGTCAAAGGTACATTTAAGTTTTTTCCGTATACCACCACATCTTGCTTGGAATGATGGATAGGCCAAGTTCTTCTACCAACCCACTCTTCCTCAAGACGACGACATGACTTCATATGTCACCAAGAGCCACCCTTCGGTGCACAAACGAAGCTTGCACCAAGAACAACAAGCAATGAGCAAATCGATCGAAACCTCGCCACCGACTTTGCATTCTCCCGAAAGCAACGAAAGAGACTACTTCAAACAAGTTCGAGGCTCAAAGCAAGAGAATGATGCAAGAATGGAAGATCCGCGTTGATGAGAAACCCCATCATTCCACTTCTTCATCATCAAGACGGAGCCGGCCGGTTTAATTCCGAGACACCTTCTACACTCAAGACCCTACTTCAACACTCTTCGCAAGGGCCCATTAAGACCGTATGCATCCAACCCGCCATGACAAGCATTCACAAGAGCAAGTTGATGATCAAGTTCCTCGTCCCTCAATCAAACCAAGAGGCTTTTGCTCAAGCTCAAGAACCACAACGCCTTCTCGCCAACAAGAGGAAGAACGGCATTTCCACCAAGAAACAAGACGCCAAGGCTCAACTTCAACAACAAGAACGGAAGCGGAAGCTCGAGGCGAACGCGTCTTTCAAGAACGGTAGAGCCGCTCCCGAATCGCGAACGGCAATCAAGAGGAAGCCCTTCGAGAAGAAATCCAAGAGAGGAACTGCCAACCCATGTACAACGCCAAGTTTCAAGCTCCTCCACAAGCTCCAAGCTCCACCTCAACCTCAAGTTCAACAAGAGCAAGTTGATCATGGTCTTCCTCCGCCAAGAGCAACATGAAGATTAGTACATTCCACGCCAAGGACCCATCATCAACATCGCCCAACACAATGAAGAGCAACGCCACCAAGCTAAAATTCACCATGCCCGTTCAATGGAAGCAATGACCTGACATCTCTCATGGGCATTGAAGGGAAAAATCTTCCATTTCAACCAACCATGAATAAGAAAATCGCTATGGCATCACTTGAGTTCCAAGATTATGTGCTCATATGGTGGGAACAAATCAAGAGATTTACAAGCAAGAGGTGAACCTCCAATCACCACTTGGGCTCAAATGAAGGATGTCATGCAGCACGCTTTTGTGCCAACCTATTACAACCCGACCTTCTTCAAGAAACTCCAACTACTCAAGCAAGGAACAAAGAGGTTAAGAATACTACAAGGAAATGGAGATAGCCATGATTCGAGCCAATGTCAAGGAAGATGATGAACAACCATGGCACGCTTCTTGAATGGACTAATCATCCCATCAAGAAGATCCCGACTTCCAACCATACTCATCCCTCATTGAGCTCGTCAAGACAAAGGCGGAACGCCAAGTACAAGATGACTTCGGCACGCCAAGTACTATCCAAGACCCACCTTCCCAACAACCAAGCTTCAACGACCCTACAACATCTACATCAACCAAGCTTTTTCAAGAAACGCAAAGTCAAGTTACAAGAAGACACCGACAAGTTCAAGTCGCCCTCCTCCTACTACAAGCAACCCTCAAGGTTTCATCCCCCATTCAACCGATGAGACCATCAAGACAAGCTCCTTCAAGGTTTCACTTCGCCACCACAAGTCAATTAATGCACCAACAAGGCATCATGATCCTCAACGACGATGGCACATATGACCTCCATGAGTGAAGAGGAAATGGAAGTCTTGAGCAAGTGGCCATGCAACCCCAAATAAAATGAAGATGACAAGTCTTTTGTGATGAGGATTCGAGCCCCGCCTCGTTGTTCCAAGGTCTTGACTCTTCAACATCAACAAGAAGAAGACCAACGATGCCACATCTTTCACACAAAGGCCCTCAATGGACGGTCCATCAAGGTCATCATCGATGGAGGAAGTTGCTACAACTTGGCAAGGAAGAACTATGCCCAAGCTACAATTGGTCAAGAGGAAGCACCCACACCCCTTCCAAGGTTCAATGGCTAAGGACCTGACTATACGAAAGGAGCATATGGTCCAAGTCTCCTTCAAAATTGGTGCTTATGAAGACACTTTGGAGTGTGATGTGGTCCCAATGACCGCTTGCCACCTCCTTCGGTCGACCTCAATTCGGACCTGGTGTCATCCACAATGGACGAACCAATCACTATAGCTTCAAGATGAAAGGAAGGAGTATCAGAATTTGTTCCTAGTCAAGGATAGCCGAAACAAGCCACCAATCATAGAGAAAAGAGGAGAAAGTGTCCACCCAAAAGTGAGTGAGAGCCACAAGCCAAATTTGAGTTTCCTAGAGAGAAAAACCTCATTCTATTTGCCACCAAAAGTGAGATGAGAGAAGGTGAGAACCCATCACCGGATGCACTTTGTCCTTGTGTGCAAGGATGGAAACCAAAAACTAACACCATTCACGAGCTACCTTTGGTGTTTCAATCTCTTTGCGAATTTCAAGATGTTTTCCCTGATACCTCCGGTTCACCTCCTCTTCGAGGCATTGAGCATCGAATCGACCTCATCCCCGGAGCGCCCTACCAAACAAAGCTCCATACCGAAGTAATCCGAAGAAACCAGGAGATTCAACTAAGTAAACAACTCATCGACAACGGTCATGTACGGAAAGCTTAAGCCCTTGTGCCGCTCCCGTTATTCTTGTGCCTAAGCCCGATGGAAGTTTCCGCGTGTTCATTGTAGACCTATCAATGCTATTACTGTCGATATGGCATCCCAACTCGCTTAGATGACATGCTTGATGAACTTAGTGGAGCCAACTTTTTCTCAAAAATTGATCTTAAAAGTGGCTATTATCAAATCCGCATACAAGAGGGTGATGAATGGAAAACTGCTTTCAAAACCAAATTTGGTTTATAGAGTGGTTAGTGATGCCTATGGGTCTTTCGAAGCTCCCTGGACTTTTAAAGGCCCCTATGCATCATGTGCTTGCCCTTACATTGAGTCTTTGTTGTGGTTTACTTTGATGATATTCTTGTGTTTAGCAAAACCATGAAAGAGCACATCACTCATGTAAAATCTGTGTTGCAAACTCTTCGCAAGGAAAGCCTTTATGCAAATTTGAAAAATGCACTGAGTTGACAAAGTGGTTTTCTTGGGTTTTGTTGTTTTCAAAGGTTGTCCATGTTGATAATCTAAAATTGAAGCAATTAAAACTTGGCCCCAACCCACCAATTTGCAACAAGTGCAAGTTTTCTTGGTCTTATGGTTTTATCGTCCGCTTGAAATTTTTTAGCACAATTGCCGCCTTTGCATGCTTTGAGCAAGAAGAACACTCCTTTGTTTGGGGACCTTGCAATCAACCGCTTTTGATGAGCTCAAGTCTTGCTTACTCATGTCGATTCTTGCTTTGCCCAATTTTGACAAAACTTTTGAGGTTCATTGTGATGCAAGTGGTACCGAATTGGCGGAGTTTTGATGCAAGAAAACGAGCCATTGCTTATTTTAGTGAAAACTCTTCGGCCAACTTAATTATCCCATCTATGATAAAGAATTGTATGCTTTAGTGCGGTGCTCCATGTTTGGGAACATTACCTTAGACCTCATGAGTTTGTCATCCATACCGATCGTGAAACGCCAAGTACCTCAAAGGTCAAACTAAATTGAACAAGCGCCATGCCAAATGGAGTGAATTCATTGAATCTTTTCCTTATGTGATCAAGTAAATTGTGGTAAAGAGAATGTAGTTGCCGACGCGCTTTCACGCATATGCATGCTTGTCACTCAACTTGAGTTGAATGTTATTGGTTTTGAGCATATAAAAGACTTGTATGAGCATGATCCCTCTTTTGCTTCTCCTTATGCTAAGTGTTTGACGCATACATCTTGGGAACAATATTACATCAAGGATGGTTACCTTATGAGAGCTAACAAACTTTGCATTCCGAGTCTTGATGAGGACATCAATACCATTGTTACCCACGTTACCCTACATATACACCAATTACTAGAGCCAAGACGCCAATTAAATTATCGTACTTTCGCTTTTTGGTAATGATTCT